>JAXIVJ010002352.1:92500-111582 GCA_036785665.1 Chirona hameri
ATATAGCTTAAAATCATCGGCAAACAGGGGACAATCTGAACGTACGATAGCTGGCAGGTCATTGGCATAGCATGCGAACAGAAGAGGAGACAAGTCCCCCTTCTGGCGTCCCCGACAGTACCGGGGCCCACGCTGAGCATTTGCCATTCACAACAACCCGCTGCTCTCTTTCAGACAAGTACGATTTGAGCTAGGACATGATTTTCCGGTCATATGATACGATTTTCCCATTTTTAGAGCCAAGAGTTGATGATTTACACTCTGAAATGCCGAACTATAGTCAGTATAAATTACGTATGTTTGAGAGCCAGCGGGTATGTTGTTCCAGGCCACGCGCAACATCCACCCCAGGTTCGAGACCAGAGTTCGCCATGGGCTTGGCTGGCCATATGGGCTATGGGCCGGGCCTGGGCTGGGCCTGGGCCGGGCCTCAACTTTAAGGAAATCACTGGGCTCTGGATGGGCCTGGGCCTGACAATTTTGAAGTAATGCGCGCGTCGCAAAAAGCTCATGTCAGAGATCAAAAATATTTTAACCAGCAGTTCACCTACACAGCAACACTATGTTGGCTTTTTTGGCTGTGGCTTTTTGTTTTTTTGGTTAGCATAGTTGGTTCATTGTTTCACATGTATAGTATACAAGTAAATATGCTAGGATAATGATTGCAAATGTGAAAATAATGAAATGTTTAATCTGAACGGGCCGGACCGGGCCTAGGCCTCAATATTATGAATTTGACCGGGCCTGGTTCGGGCCTGTGCTTGGTGTTCCTGGGCCTGGGCAGGGCCGGGGGTTGGTGGGCCTGGGCCGGACCGGGCCGGGGGTTGGTGGGCCGGACTGGGCCGGGGGTTGGTGGGCCCGGACCGGGCCGGGGGTTGGTGGGCCTGGGCCGGACCGGGCCGGGGGTTGGTGTTCATGGGGCCGGACCGGGCTGGGGGTTGGTGGGCCTGGGCCGGACCGGGCCGGGGGTTGGTGGGTCTGGGCTGGACCGGGCCGGGGGTTGGTGGGCCTGGGCCGGACCGGGCCGGGGGTTGGTGTTCATGGGGCCGGACCGGGCTGGGGGTTGGTGGGCCTGGGCCGGACCGGGCCGGGGGTTGGTGGGCCTGGGCCGGACCGGGCCGGGGGTTGGTGGGCCTGGGCCGGACCGGGCCGGGGGTTGGTGAGCCTGGGCCGGACGGGGCGGGGGGTTGGTGGGCCTGGGCCGGACCGGGCTGGGGGTTGGTGTTCATGGGGCCGGGCCGGGACGGGGGTTGGTGGGTGGGCCTGGGCCGGACCGGGCTGGGGGTTGGTGTTCATGGGGCTGGGCCGGGCCGGGGGTTGGTGGGCCGGACCGGGCTGGGGGTTGGTGGGCCTGGGCCGGACCGGGCTGGGGGTTGGTGGGCCTGGGCCGGACCGGGCTGGGGGTTGGTGGGCCTGGGCCGGACCGGGCTGGGGGTTGGTGGGCCTGGGCCGGACCGGGCTGGGAGTTGGTGGGCCTGGGCCGGACCGGGCTGGGGGTTGGTGAGCCTGGGCCGGACCGGGCTGGGGGTTGGTGGGCCTGGGCCGGACCGGGCTGGGGGTTGGCGAGCCCGTGACGAACACTGTTCGAGACACAGGAACGCCCCGCGGCATGCAACCATGCTGCTGACTAGTGAGAACCGGGCGCACATGACTCACCAACGTACTGTACAGGCTATGGTGTGATCAGTCACAAATTCAAGTTGGACAAAATAATTACATGGCGCTAGCACCTCAAAACACCAACCCTACCAATATTTTTTCATAAAAACTCGCATTCGTGAGGCACGGACGATTTACCTTTCATACGGAAAATCTTGCTATCGAAGGTGCTGCCACCTATGTATAATAGTAATTTCAGTCACCGCTGTACTTGAGGGAATGAGTTCATCAAATAAGAAAACACTTTCTTCCTCGCTTTTAACTTCTAGAAACTTGACCCTATTCCTGTCCGGCTCTTTTACGCTAAATCTGTCCGGGGGCCGATTCGCCCCCCTCCCCCCCCCCTGAGATCTCAGCTCCTATGAGAGCTACAATAACGAAATTTGGTGCGTAGGAAGGACCTACAGGGAACTCTCTTTTGTGTAATTTGCATGACCTTGGGTCAATATCTTCAAGGTAAAACGAGGTCAAATGTACCGAAATGTCCATGATTTTTGTTGTTGTGTGAATAGCTTTTTACCTATGAAAGATAAATCGATAATTTTGCCACTATCGTGTTTGTCTCGTCAAGACGCATCGAAATATACCAAGTGTGACATAGTAAGGTTAATTTGACAATTTCAGCTTAGTTCAAGGTCATGGTCAAGATCAAGGTGGGCAAATTAGGTCATGCTGCATATTAGAAGACGCGTATTGACGAGAAAAAAAAACATTGGTACCAGTTTCAGCTCTCTATCTATATCATTTCAAGAGTTATTGCCACACAAAAAATCGTAACCGCGGATGACCTTGAGGTGACTGCGGAAATGGTGACTGGTTACTCTTTCCGGGTCGGCGCTACTTTACCATTCATTCCATCCAAAACAATTCGCAGCGACAAGCATTCCGCTTGTCGCTGCGTTTCGTTGTTATTGAGATATTAGCGGAGGCGGAAATCCTTCGTGGTTAGCACGAACTTCCGGCAGTTTTCGGGTTATTATAACTTTATCCATTATCAAGATATCAACTTGAATTTTGTTGTGTATATATACTGGTATCATATCTCGGGGGCGTGTCAGGCATTTTTTATTTTTCGTAAAATTGAAATTGTATATATATGTAAAGAGAATTTTTTTTTTTCCAAATTCCGAGATTTTAAAATACATTTTTTGAAAATTCGAGATAGCCATCTTAAAGCCCTTACAATTGTCTACTAACTTTGCTGTTAGTACCACTTTTTGCTTGGATTTTGCAGAAGAAAAAAAATAATCCCTCCGAGTGTTTTTAACCATGCTTTGGTATCAAAAAACGCCCGAACACGCCTCCCAAAAGAAAGTGCTCCTGGAGCCGGTTATGAGGCAGTTTTTTTTACAAAAAAGTACACCATCAGATGTGCAATGAAAAGATAGGAAAAGTCAGAAAGTTTGACGACCTTAGCTTCAATAATGAATGTGCAGAACACGAAAAACCTCCGGGGGCCGATTCGCCCCCCCCCCCCCTCCCCCGGACAAGAATAGGGTTAACATATTACATGAATATCAATAATTTGGGGCAATGTTTTTCTTGCACGACGCTGCTATAATACCTACAGAACAGAGGATCACAGATAACAAGCACTCCAAGTCGGGCCGGGTACCGAAGAGCCATCTGTGCAGCCGACGTGATTCTGGGTAGCTAAGCAGTAGTGTCACGCACTGGCGCACAACTGTCGCAACGTATTTACGGCCAGTGACGGCCAGTGACGGTGCCCCTCCGGCTTTGGTATCAAAAAACGCCCGAACACGCCTCCCAAAAGAAAGTGCTCCTGGAGCCGGTTATGAGGCAGTTTTTTTACAAAAAAGTACACCATCAGATGTGCAATGAAAAGATAGGAAAAGTCAGAAAGTTTGACGACCTTAGCTTCAATAATGAATGTGCAGAACACGAAAAACCTCCGGGGGCCGATTCGCCCCCCCCCCCCTCCCCCGGACAGGAATAGGGTTAACATATTACATGAATATCAATAATTTGGGGCAATGTTTTTCTTGCACGACGCTGCTATAATACCTACAGAACAGAGGATAACAAGCACTCCAAGTCGGGTCGGGTACCGAAGAGCCATCTGTGCAGCCGACGTGATTCTGGGTAGCTAAGCAGTAGTGTCACGCACTGGCGCACAACTGTCGCAACGTATTTACCCCCCCCCCCCCCCTCCCCCCCCCCCCTGTCAAACCACACACAGACACACACCGAAGCACACAGTACCTACATAGGAGATCGAGCCGCCAATTATGCACATCTCTCAGCTGAGCCAGCGCGATCGGTGCATCTGCTCAGCCCATACATGATCCTTCATCCAGGACCTCCTGCTGTCTACGTCCACACCAGGGGTGGATCCAGGGGGCAACAGGGCTTGCAACCCCTCCCCCAATGCAAATTAGCGCTACTGCGCCGAAGGCGCATGGGGGCACTAGTTTTGCGCCGAAGGCGCATTCTGGGCGCCGCAGGCGCACCAGGAGTGGCACATTACGCGCCTCAGGAGACACCTGATGCCTTCAAACATAAGCGTTGTCATACACTGGCATGCACACAATGCCCTCTTACAGTGACGGCACTCTTGCGGCCTGTGACGGCGCCCCTCCGGCTAGTGACAGCACCCCTCCGCGGGCCAATAACGGCACTCCTCCGGCCAGAAACGGCGACCTTCTGGCTAGTGACGGCGCCCTTCCGGCCAGTGACGGCGCCCCTCCGGCCAGTGTCGGCGCCCTCCGGCTAATGACGGTGCCCCTCTGGCCAGTGAAGGCGCCCCTCTGGCCAGTGACGGCGCCCCTCCGGCCAGTGACTGTACCCCTCCAGCCAATGACGGCGTCTCCCCGGCCAGGGACGGCGCCCCTCCGGCCAGTGACGGCACCCTTCTGGCTTAGTGACGGCACCCATCTGGCCAGTGACGGCACTACTCCGGCCTGAGACGTCTCTCTTGCAGCCAGTGACGACGTCCCTTCGACCAGTGACGGCGCCCCTTCTGGCAGTGATGGCGCCCCTCCGGCCAGTGATGGCCCCTCTCCGGCCAGTGAAAGGTGCCCCTCCGGCTAGTGACGGCGCCCCACCGGCAAATAACGGCGCCTCTCCGGCCAGTGACTTCGCCCTCCAGCAAATGACGGCGCCCCTACGGTCAGTGACCCCTTCCGGCCAGTGACGGCCGGAGGTGCGGCTCTCTCAGACCTCTGTGCGGCTCTCTCAGACCTCGACAATCGCCCTCTCAGACCAGTCTGGGGTCCGCTCAGGACTGGCAAGGGGTTCTGTCAGGCCTATAAATATCTGAAGGGGCAGTAAACCAACTAAGGACCCCTCATGCCGAACGAGGGATCCTCATGGGCGGAGGCCCGCTCAAGACGACCGAGTTCTCCTTCACTTTCAGGCCGATTAAGGTCCCTCTCAAGCCGACCGAGGACCCCGCAGGCTGACTGTAGGCCTATTAGGCTGACCGAGTTCCCCTTCGGGGCGCAGGAGGATCCTCTCAACCCGGCCAAGGGCCCGCTCAGGTCGACGGAGGGCCCCTCAGAATGACCGAAGGCCCCTTAAAGCCCACCGAGGTCCCTGCAAGCTGGCCAAGAGACACCTCAGGTTGACTAGGGACCATCAGGGGGACTGATGCCCCTCAAGCTGACTGAGGGACTATAAGACCAACTGAGGGTCCCTCAAGCAGACTGAGGGCCCCTCATGCCAACCAAAGGTCACGCAGACCAAACTTATGGACCCAAAGTCTGATAAAGGGCCTCCTCAGGCTGACAAAGGGCTCCCTCAAGTGGACCTAGGGCCCTCAGAACGAGTGATGGTCCTGAAACCGACCAAGGTTCTCTAAGGCCGACTTAGGATCCATGAAGCCGACCGAGCGCCCCCTCATGCTGACCGAGGGCCCCTTAGACTAAACACGGGTCCCTCTCCCAAACACGGGTCCCTCTCGCTCTCGCTCTCGCTCTCGCTCTCGCTCTCGCTCTCGCTCTCGCTCTCGCTCTCGCTCTCGCTCTCGCTCTCGCTCTCGCTCTCGCTCTCGCTCTCGCTCTCGCTCTCGCTCTCGCTCTCGTTCTCTCGCTCTCGCTCTCTCGCTCTCTCGCTCTCTCGCTCTCTCGCTCTCCCGCGCTCTCGCTCTCTCGCTATCTCGCTATCTCGCTCTCTCGCTATCTCGCGCTCTCGCTCTCCCGCTCTCTCGCTCTCTCGCTCTATCACTCTATCGCTCTCTCGCTCTCTCGCTATATCTCGCTCTCTCGCTCTCTCTCTCTCTCTCTCTCTCTCTCTCTCGCTCTCTCTCTCTCGCTCTATATCGCTCTCTCTCTCGCTCTCTCGCTCTCTCGCTCTCTCGCTCTCTCGCTCTCTCTCGCTCTCTCTCGCTCTCTCTCGCTCTCTCGCTCTCTCGCTCTCTCTCGCTCTCTCTCGCTCTCTCGCTGTCTCGCTCTCTCGCTGTCTCGCTCTCTCGCTCTCTCGCTCTCTCGCACTATCGCTCTCTCGCTCTCTCGCTCTCTCGCTCTCTCGCTCTCTCGCTCTCTCTCGCTATATCTCGCTCTCTCTCGCTCCCTCTCTCGCTCTCTCTCGCTCTCTCTCGCTCTATCTCGCTCTCTCTCGCTCTCTCGCTCTCTCTCGCTCTCTCTCGCTCTCTCTCGCTCTCTCTCTCTCTCTCTCTCGCTCTCTCTCTCGCTCTATCTCGCTCTCTCTCGCTCTCTCTCGCTCTCTCTCGCTCTCTCGTTCTCTCGCTCTCTCGCTCTCTCGCTGTCTCGCTGTCTCGCTCTCTCTCTGTCTCGCTCTCTCGCTCTCTCGCTGTCTCGCTCTCTCGCTCTCTCGCTCTCTCGCTCTCTCGCACTCTCGCTCTCTCGCTCTCTCGCTCTCTCGCTCTCTCGCTCTCTCGCTCTCTCGCTCTCTCTCTCTCTATCTCAAGGGCCACCCAATGCCACCCAATGCCAAGGTAAATCAAGGGCAACCCAATGCCTTGACAGAAACACGGCCAGCTCTTTCAATGAGTTCTTCTGCTCAGTGGGTGCTGATATCCAAAATAGTGCTAACGACGCTGCTTGCCTGCATGAGACGATTTCTGGGCGCTCTAGAGTTTTATCTAGTAAATTTGCACTGCGACCCGCCACGTACCCTGAGCTTCGATCTGTAGTCTATTCGTTAAGCGCTCATACATCTTCTGGTCCTAATGGGCTTTCTGCCTCTCTGTTTAAATACTTTCTAGCCAGTCTAGCTACTCCACTTCTGCACGTTTTTAATTCCTCCATTACCAGTGGTGTCATGCCATCTTGCTGGAAAACCGCCGAAATTGTACCTACATATATAAAGGCAAAGGCGACCTTAACTCTGCGTCAAATTACAGACCTATTTCTCTTTTAAGTGTCGCGTCTAAAATTCTTGAAAGACTTGTTTCCCTTCAACTTAGGACATATCTGGATGACGGTTGTATACTGTCCGATGAGCAGTATGTATTCCAACCACATCATTCCGTAGATCACGCTCTCATCACGCTGACGGAATCCGTACAGTCTTCAATCGATAATGGGGGCATGCGCCTCTTAGCTTCTCTAGATTTAAGTAAGGCATTCGATTCGGTAAATCATGCTATCTTGCTGCAGAAACTCAGCCAGTACGGCATTGATCACTCGTGGTTCGAAAACTACCTGATCGGCAGAACCCAGTTTGTTCGGGGTTGTGATGGAAAAGGTCATGTTTTGTCCGGGGTGCCTCAGGGTAGTGTTCTGGGCCCAATGCTATTTAACTTGTTTGTGAATGATTTGCCAACTGTTGCCAGTGAGTTATGTTCCATAGTGCAATATGCTGATGCCACTCAGGTCATGGTTTCCGGACCGCCTCAGGATATTATCAGCATTACTACCCGCCTTCAGGTAGTTCTACGCAGACTAGCCGAGTGGTTCTCTCGGAACCGCCTAACGCTCAACGTTACAAAAACGCAAGTGATCGCATTTGGCTCTAAAGCAACTCTGCGACGTGTTAATTTAAAAAGTGTCGATATTTTGTATACTTCTATCCCAATAAAATCGTCCATTATAACCTTAGGTGTGACCATTGACAGCTGTCTTACTTGGAGCAAACATATTAATACTGTCACAGGCAAATGCATAGGCATGTTGATCCGCCTTAGTCTCCTTCGCCATATCATGCCTGTTAAGACCATTGTCTTACTTATAAATACCTTAGTTCTTCCTCATCTTCGTTTTTGCATTTCTGTATGGGGAAGTTGCAACTTAACACAGGGCAAAAGATTCAGCAAAATCCTTAAATTTGCACGACGTATTGCAGGTGGTGAGGCCAAGAGCCTGGCATGGCATGGAGACGTAGCCTCAGAGCACAATATTGTTGCGCTAAAAATTATCCGTCAATGTCTATTTTTCCCAGAAAGTATGCCATCTTCAATATTATCTCTCTTCAAAACTAGACAATCTGAACGAAAAACTAGGCAATGGGACAACCTGGACCTTGCTATTCCAAAAACAGAATTAAAAAAGCTTCTCTTTCATACCATGGCTCAAAAATATGAAACAGTTTGCCTTCTCGGGTAAGAAACTCCTCAAAAAATGAATTTATAAAATACATTAAAGAGAAAGCAGACACTGGCAAGTTACGAGTGTAGCAGTACTTGTGTTCGATGTAAATATTGTTAATATGTAAACGTGTGATTCGAATCCTGTACGAGTGTATTATGTATGTAATGTATGACATGTACTACATGTATGAGTGTAAGTATGAGTGTTTCGTTTGTTTATAATTCCTACCGTAACTCCCATTGTCCTGTGGTTGGTAGTGACAACGCAATAATAATAATAATAATAAATAATGTCTGTTGTATTGCTGATGTCATTAATATAGAGATATAAAATAGCATGTAAAATGAGAGAAAAAAAAACGATATTTGGAGGCAAATGTCCATCAATTTTAATTTGTGCACTTAATTGACACGTCCTTACACGTAAGAATAGCGTAGCAAAAAAAAAACAAGTCCGCAAAAGGAAAAATGGGGGTACCTTTTAGGTCATATGGAGGCCCCTGGGGCCCGAAAGGCCCCAGTGAAATTAGCCCCTCCATATTGGGAGGCTGGATCTGCCAGTGCATAGATGACTGGCAGATCTGCCAGTCTGATAAGTTATTTGCCAGACTCGAGATTGCCCTATTCTGTTCTATGTAAGTTGGCTTTTGTCACGCCTGAGAGGGCCCTGGGCCGGCATGAAAATGCCTTATGCCAGCCTGAAAAGGCCCTAGGTTGGCCTGAAAAGGCCCTAGGCTGGCCTGAAAGGGTTCTAGGCCACTCTGAGAGGGCCCTGAGCCGGTCTGAGAAGGCCTTCCGTCGGTCTGAGAGGACCTTATGCTGGCCTGTGAGGGCCTTCCGTCGGTCTGAGAACACCTTATGCCGGCCTGTGAGGGCCTTCCGTCAGTCTGAGAGGACCTTATGCCGGCCTGTGAGGGCCTTCCGTCAGTCTGAGAGGACCTTATGCCGGCCTGTCAGGGCCTTCCATCAGTCTGAGAGGACCTTATGCCGGCCTGTGAGGGCCTTCCGTCAGTCTGAGAGGACCTTATGCCGGCCTGTGAGGGCCTTCCGTCGGTCTGAGAGGACCTTATGCTGGCCTGTGAGGGCCTTCCGTCGGTCTGAGAGGACCTTATGCTGGCCTGTGAGGGCCTTCCATCAGTCTGAGAGGACCTTATGCCGGCCTGTGAGGGCCTTCCGTCAGTCTGAGAGGACCTTATGCTGGCCTGTGAGGGCCTTCCGTCGGTCTGAGAGGACCTTATGCTGGCCTGTGAGGGCCTTCCGTCGGTCTGAGAGGACCTTATGCTGGCCTGTCAGGGCCTTCCATCAGTCTGAGAGGACCTTATGCCGGCCTGTGAGGGCCTTCCGTCAGTCTGAGAGGACCTTATGCTGGCCTGTGAGGGCCTTCCGTCGGTCTGAGAGGACCTTATGCTGGCCTGTGAGGGCCTTCTGTCAGTCTGGTTCCGCTGGTTTGCCCTCAGACCTGTGTTCCATGTTTCACTGCACACCGAGGTAATTTATTGTTCACTGTTATCGTATAGTTAATGCAGAACTCGTTCAAATTGTATTGCTCTCCACTTGTTGTTCACTGTTATCGTAAAGTTAAAGCAAAACTGGTTCAAGTTGTACTGCTCTCCACTTGTTTGATTGTATCGTGTATATTATTTCCCCTGTCGAGCCCGGCCACCACGGTTCGTTTGACTTGTGCTAATGGTCGGTCATTACCTTGCAGGCCGGTGCAGATCTGTGGAGCATGACATCTTCCTTTTCCAGCTCCGTTCACACATTTGCAGCGTAACCAAACTACTCCACATTTCAGTAGTAGCGCACAACACAACACAACTCTTGACATCCCCAGTATACACAAAACACACCATAGCATCACCACAAAACATCACCACAAAACACATCACAGTACGTCAATGGGAGATTCTGGGGAAATGCCTCATTACAGCATTACTACTCATAATCAGCGGTATCGAAACCAATCCTGGTCCGAGCATCAATCACTTAAACATTTGCCACGTAAACATCAACAGCATTCCATCCAAAATAGACGAACTATCAATATTTGTAAACGCAAACAATGTAGACATTTTGATGGCTAGCGAGACAAAACTTTACGATTCAGTCCACCCTAGTCAATATGAACTGCCAGACTTCCATACGCCTTATTTAAACAATAGAAATAGAGACAGTGGAGGCACTGCTATATACACCCGAACTAATTTAGCAATAAACAGGCTACACAACTTAGAAATTGAAGGAGAAGACTGGGTATGGGCAAAAGTATCACTAAACGGAAAATCAATAATCCTATGCAGTCTTTACCTTCCACCAGGCCTTACAGTTGATAGATTAGAAGACTTTAATGTCAGATTCATTGAAAGCATTGCCGTAGCCAACTCACTTTCACCACTAGGAATATTCGTACTAGGAGATTTTAACACTGGCAACATATTCCTAGAAAACAAATACGCCCAGAACGCTGGACCAAACACAGGTAATAGTGGAATAACGCCCTTCGATATAAGATTTAGTCATACATTAGATACACTAGAACTCACTCAACTAATTACATCCCCAACAAGAATAACAGAAACAGTAGCAAATCTTAGAGACCTCGCCATAACCAACAATAAAGATATGGTAACTAGCGTAGGGACACTGTCTTCTTTTGGTAAAATGGATCACCTTCCCATTTTTGTATCTACAAACCTACCATCATCTCCCACGCCCACTCAGACCAGGGCAATATGGGACTACAGCAGACTTGACGCAGACAAACTAACTAGACTCATACAGACTACCGATTGGGAAGACATACTCCGTTACGATATAGATATTGCTACCGAAAAATTTACCTCTGCAATCTTAGCAGCCACTCATAAAGCAATCCCTAGGAAAATAATATGCATAAGACCGAGGGATAAACCGTGGATGACTGGACATTTGAAACATCACATGAATAAACGTGACCGACTCTTTAAAATAGCGAAACAAACTGACCTGACTCATGACTGGGAAGCATGGCGACTACAGAGGAACTTTGTAACCAAACTCAACAAAGACTGCAAAGACCAGCACACGACAAAACAGGTTCACAAGCTTCTCACACACAAACACAATCCATACCAGTACCACAAAATATTAAAACAGACAATAACACCCACGCACTGTACATTGGTACAAGCATACCACCACTCGAAACACATAGTCAGCACATGGCGGCAACTGACGAGGAAAAGGCCACAGCTCTCAACAGACACTTTGTTGCACAGACTCAACTTCCCACAACACCGACTCTTCCACATCCCGCTCCAAGACCCGAGACTGTACCTAAAAAAATACTGAAATGATTTGAACCCACATTGCCAGGGTGGGCAAGTTTCCCATCTAACATTACCAACTGAGCATCATTTGTGTATTGCTGTTTCTCATCTAACATTACCAACTGAGCATCATTTGTGTATTGCTGTTTCTCATCTAACCAGTTTTCTTTGCTTATCAGGTTCATCTAACAAGTTGTCTTTGCTCATCAGGTTCATCCTGAACGACCCTCTTAAAGCCGAAACGTGGCTTTATGGCTTTCTGACACCATATAAGGTCAAAGTCAGATCACATAAGGTCAAAATTTGACATTGATAAGTTTAAATAAAAAAGGTATGTTTCTAGACCTGCTCTCGATCAAATAACTGTCACTGAACAAGAGGTCCTGTCAGTACTGAACTTTCTGGATCCGCATAAATCAACAGGCCCAGATCAACTCCCAACAAAAATATTAAAAATGACTGCAATCCTCATGGCTAAACCATTGACTAAACTCTTTAATAAGTCTCTTACTGACTCTAAATTCCCCAACCTTTGGAAAGAAGCCAACATTTCACCAATTTTTAAACGCAAGGGATCAGCATCTGATCCCCATAATTACAGGCCAATTAGCCTACTCTGTTGCCTTTCAAAAAAATTGGGAAAAAATCGTAGACACATCTACAATCACCTAACTGATAACTCACTCCTTTCTGACATGCAGAGCGGGTACAGGCCTCATCACAACACACAAATGCAACTGGCATACATGACAGATTGTCTCTATAACTCACTGCACAAAGGACATGACTTCACAGCAGTGTACTTGGACGTGACAAAATACTTTGACAGAATCTGGCACGATGGACTCCTATTTCAAGTGTGAACACGACTACTCTATTTCTGGCTCATTACTTAACTGGCTAAAATCATACCTAACTGACCGCAGACACAAAGTTAGAATAGGAAACACCTTCTCGACAGCTTTGACTATAAACGCTGGATGCCCACAGGGATCCATTCTGGGACCACTACTTGCCCTCCTCTATCTTGACGGACTTTCTAACCGACTGACAAACACAGCTCTCTTCTATGCTGATGACATATCGTTATATGCTTCTTACACACCCGACACCCTGAATCATGCACAAGTTTCCCTCCAAAATGACCTAAACACGATAGAAAACTATGGAAGGCAGTGGGTTATTACATTTAGCCCATCAAGAACTCTAACCCAGACCTTCAGTAGCAGAGCACATCATGTATCACCTCTACTTACCTTCACCGGACAATCAATCACCAAAACTGATACCCACAAACATTTAGGGTTAACTTTATCGAATGACCTCCGATTCCATGCCCATATTAACACTATTGTACGCAAAATTAATATTGCTCTCAGTCCGCTTTACCCGATAGCTAAATTTCTGCCACGCCAAGTACTCGACACAATTTATAAGACTTACATACGACCACACTTTGACTACTGCGACTGTATCTACGACGGACATCTGACGATATCTGACGAACTGAGACTGGAAAGACTGCAAAATAGAGCTGCGAGGATAGTTACTAACACACTACCGCGGACATCAACACATAAGCTGAGGCTTGAACTGGGATGGGACAGCCTAAAGACGAGGCGTAAAATTCCCAGACTACTGCTATATAGAAAGCTTAAAGACAACACAACTCACATACCAGACTACATTAGACATATGATTCCCGAGACAAGACGACGAGACACAGGACGAGTTCTCAGAAACGCAGACCAACTGACAGTCCCCCACTCCCGGACATCCAGCTACCAGAGATCATTCATCCCAAACACGTCGCGAAATTGGAACTTCCTGCCTCATTGCATCCAGTCATGCCAAAGCCGTAAACAGTTTGAACAAAATGTTAAATCACTACATGGCACACCACCACCATCACACTACTTCACATTAGGAACCAAACTAGGCAACACACTTCACACACAGATCAGACTGGGGATGTCAAAATTGAACGCACACCAATACTCTATACAGAAAGTCACAACCCCTGCTTGTACCTGCGGCCACAACCAAGAAAACACAACTCATTTCCTTCTTTACTGTCCACTGTACACCACCGCGAGATTCAACCTTTCAAGACAAATTTCTGCACACCTACACATTGACTTTCAAGGCTTACCAGACACAACCAAAATCAACACACTTCTCTTTGGCCAAAACACAACAAAACATACCATACCACTGATCTCCGCTGCTTTCCAAAAATTCTTAGAAAGTACCTCAAGGCTTTCGTAAACGTCTTATCCACGGATCTGCACCGGCTCATCCCTCATCCCTTACTTGCTAACTGGCCCACTCCTCACTGGTCGTGGTAACTGAACCACTTTTTTGTTTCTTTCCCTTTGACCAGGTGTTGGTGCCCAGAATTAAGCACAAGCTTTTGCACCATCACCTGGACAATGTCTGTACCATCATCGTTATGAAAATAAATATTGTTGTTGTTGTTTTTGTTGTTGTCTGAGAGGACCATATGCCGGCCTGTGAGGGCCTTCCGTCGGTCTGAGAGGACCTTATGCTGGCCTGTGAGGGCCTTCCGTCGGTCTGAGAGGACTTTATGCCGGCCTGTGAGGGTCTTCCGTCAGTCTGAGAGGACCTTATGCCGGCCTGTGAGGGCCTTCCGTCGGTCTGAGAGGACCTTATGCTGGCCTGTAAGGGCCTTCCGTCAGTCTGAGAGGACCTTATGCCGGCCTGTGAGGGCCTTCCGTCAGTCTGAGAGGACCTTATGCTGGCCTGTGAGGGCCTTCCGTCGGTCTGAGAGGACCTTATGCTGGTCTGAGAAGGCCTTCCGTCGGTCTGAGAGGACCTTATGCTGGCCTGTGAGGGCCTTCCGTCGGTCTAAAAGGACCTTATGCAGGTGGTCTGAGAAGGCCTTCCGTCGGTCTGAGAGGACCTTATGCCGGCCTGTGAGGGCCTTCCGTCGGTCTGAGAGGACCTTATGCTGGCCTGTAAGGGCCTTCCGTCAGTCTGAGAGGACCTTATGCCGGCCTGTGAGGGCCTTCCGTCAGTCTGAGAGGACCTTATGCTGGCCTGTGAGGGCCTTCCGTCGGTCTGAGAGGACCTTATGCTGGCCTGTGAGGGCCTTCCGTCAGTCTGAGAGGACCTTATGCTGGCCTGTGAGGGCCTTCCGTCGGTCTGAGAGGACCTTATGCTGGCCTGTGAGGGCCTTCCGTCGGTCTGAGAGGACCTTATGCTGGCCTGTCAGGGCCTTCCGTCAGTCTGAGAGGACCTTATACCGGCCTGTGAGGGCCTTCCGTCAGTCTGAGAGGACCTTATGCTGGCCTGTGAGGGCCTTCCGTCGGTCTGAGAGGACCTTATGCCGGCCTGTGAGGGCCTTCCGTCGGTCTGAGAGGACCTTATGCCGGCCTGTGAGGGCCTTCCGTCGGTCTGAGAGGACCTTATGCTGGCCTGTGAGGGCCTTCCGTCGGTCTGAGAGGACCTTATGCCGGCCTGTGAGGGCCTTCCGTCGGTATGAGAGGACCTTATGCCGGCATGTGAGGGCCTTCCGTCGGTCTGAGAGGACCTTATGCTGGCCTGTGAGGGCCTTCCGTCAGTCTGATAGGACCTTATGCTGGTCTGTGAGGGCCTTCCGTCAGTCTGAGAGGACCTTATGCCGGCCTGTGAGGGCCTTCCGTCAGTCTGAGAGGACCTTATGCTGGCCTGTGAGGGCCTTCCGTCGGTCTGAGAGGACCTTATGCCGGCCTGTGAGGGCCTTCCGTCGGTCTGAGAGGACCTTATGCCGGCCTGTGAGGGCCTTCCGTCGATCTGAGAGGACCTTATGCCGGCCTGTGAGGGCCTTCCGTCAGTCTGAGAAGACCTTATGCTGGCCTGTGAGGGCCTTCCGTCAGTCTGAGAGGACCTTATGCTGGCCTGTGAGGGCCTTCCGTCAGTCTGAGAGGACCATATGCCGGCCTGTGAGGGCCTTCCGTCAGTCTGAGAGGACCTTATGCTGGCCTGTCAGGGCCTTTCGTCGGTCTGGGAGGACCTTATGCCGGCCTGTGAGTGCCTTCCGTCGGTCTGAGAGGACCTTATGCTGGCCTGTGAGGGCCTTCCGTCGGTCTGAGAGGACCTTATGCCGGCCTGTGAGGGCCTTCCGTCGGTCTGAGAGGACCTTATGCCGGCCTGTGAGGGCCTTCCGTCGGTCTGAGAGGACCTTATGCCGGCCTGTGAGGGCCTTCCGTCAGTCTGAGAAGACCTTATGCTGGCCTGTGAGGGCCTTCCGTCGGTCTGAGAGGACCTTATGCTGGCCTGTGAGGGCCTTCCGTCAGTCTGAGAGGACCTAATGCTGGTCTGTGAGGGCCTTCCGTCGGTCTGAGAGGACCTTATGCCGGCCTGTGAGGGTCTTCCGTCAGTCTGAGAGGACCTTATGCCGGCCTGTGAGGGTCTTCCGTCAGTCTGAGAGGACCTTATACCGGCCTGTGAGGGCCTTCCATCAGTCTGAGAGGACCATATGCCGGCCTGTGAGGGCCTTCCGTCGGTATGAGAGGACCTTATGCTGGCCTGTGAGGGCCTTCCGTCAGTCTGAGAGGACCTTATGCTGGCCTGTGAGGGCCTTCCGTTGGTCTGAGAGGACCTTATGCCGGCATGTGAGTGTCTTCCGTCAGTCTGAGAGGACCTTATACCGGCCTGTGAGGGCCTTCCGTTAGTCTGAGAGGACCTTATGCCGGCCTGTGAGGGCCTTCCGTCAGTCTGAGAGGACCTTATGCCGGCCTTTGAGGGCCTTCCGTCGGTCTGAGAGGACCTTATGCCGGCCTGTGAG
The DNA here is from genome assembly GCA_036785665.1 of Chirona hameri. Taxonomy (NCBI): domain Eukaryota; kingdom Metazoa; phylum Arthropoda; class Thecostraca; order Balanomorpha; family Balanidae; genus Chirona; species Chirona hameri. The sequence goes on from JAXIVJ010002352.1 coordinate 108,765, forward strand.
GGCCTTCCGTCAGGCTGACAGGACCATATGCTGGCCTGTGAGGGCCTTCCGTCAGTCTGAGAGGACCTTATGCCGGCCTGTGAGGGCCTTCCGTCAGTCTGAGAGGACCTTATGCCGGCCTTTGAGGGCCTTCCGTCGGTCTGAGAGGACCTTATGCCGGCCTGTGAGGGCCTTCCGTCAGGCTGACAGGACCATATGCCGGCCTGTGAGGGCCCATAGCCGGCAGCTGAGAGGCTGCTCGGTCTGCAGACCCGGGTGACGTCACTGGGGCCCGAACAACGCCACTGAATGACGTCCGGTAAACTGCGCACCACCCAGCGCTGCTCGCGTTTTGCTCCATTTTGTGTCATTCATCAGACGGCAAAATTATGTGATGCAATAATATCACAGTTTATTCATAAATGCAGAGCCGTACAATAACAAAAGCCTTTCGAAAAGAATCTCACATCTAAGCGAGGCATTGGTCAATAAATCACAAGTATCGCATTATCTGCTATACACACTGACCAATATGATGGAGCTCAGCAGTCACCCTTCCCTTAGCCTACGGGCTGCCCAACAAGCTAACCTTACGCATACGGCATACCTTCCCACACGGAATCCCTTCCCACGCTATCTTTGCCTCGCTCCAACCTTTCCCAAATCACGTAAACCTCCCACTAGCGCCACTACCGGCCGGCAGCGTCACCACAGTTTCCGCGTCTTCCCACCAGAGGCACTAGTGTTGCGGTTGGTAGCTGCCGTCGCCGTTGCGCGCTACCCGGCGCTGCACCACCTCTGTCGGCACCGTCTTCAGGCCGCTGGCCCAGCCGATCTTGTGGAAGAAGTCGATGAAGGCGGTGGTGATGTTGCGGCCGTAGTTGGGCAGCTCGGCCGCCTTGTAGTCCCAGGGGAAGCTGTGGTGGTAGTTGTGCCAGCCCTCGCCGAACGCCACCACCGCCACGCCACGGTTCTCGGCCGGGTGGATGTGCTTGTCGTACGGGTGCATGCCCCACATGTGCGCCGCGCTGTTCACCAGCCACGTGCCGTGAAGAGACAACACGTACTTCAGCACCGCCATCAGGTAGGCGTTCACCAGGCTCTCCCCCCAGCAGAGGCACGGCACCAGCGTCGGCAGGCCGACCACCATCAGCGCCGCCAGCGGCAGATACCAGCGCTTCTGGAACATCACCACGCCGTCGGCCTCCAGGTCGGAGAGGTCCGTGTGCCGTCCCTGCTGGCGAACCTGCGGGTGTTTGCGCACCACCAGCCAGCCGCAGTGCGAGAAGAAGAAGCCCCTGGTGGCGTCGTGCGGGTCGGCATCGGTCTCCGAGTGGCGGTGGTGCAGCCGGTGGTCGCGCGCCCACTCGTAGATGTGGTTCTGACCGGCCATCGTGTACATCAGCATCAGGATGACCCGCATCGGCAGGTTAGCGGTGTAAGAGCGGTGCGACCAGAGCCGGTGCGCGCCGGCTGTCACGCCCAGGCCACAGGTGCTGTAGCAGAGGATGCCGAACAGCGAGGTGAGCCAGTGAGCCGAGGTGAAGGCCCGGATCAGGCCCAGCACCGACATCAGGTGGATCACCGTCAAGAAGGCCACACTCCGCCACACGATCTGCACCGGCTGCCGCTTGGGAGCGCTGTCGGCGGTCAGGGGAGGCTCGGTCGACAACTCCGCAGTCTGCCGGCTGGAGATGTTAGGCGGCATGGTGAGGCGAGTAGTGCGCTGCTGCTCAAGTTTCGGTGCTGGTGATTGAGAGAGCTCCGCGAAGCTGTCTCCTCGCCGGCCACCGTCCGCCGCGGAGGTTCCGCCGAATCGCAAGCACGGTCAGCCGAGTTGATGGCGAGTCGATGGAGGAGCAGTCACCGCGAGGAGCCAGGACCAGATGCACGTCGCCTCCACCGTCGCGCCGTTTATGTACACTGCTGCCGCCGGCCGTGCTGCGCCAAGTCTGAAGTCCACCGTGGTCAGCGGCGGTTGGGTCCGCGATGCGACGCCAGCGCACCTGGCGGCGGCGCGGCGCGGCGCGATGGCTAGTGACGTCATGTCACGTGGTGTGGCGCGGCCGGCCGGCGTGGCGGGGCGGGGCTATAGTGTGGTACGAGCTCGGCCGAGCGTCGCCGGCGGCGGGACGGAGCCGTTAATGGCACCACACCCCGCCGCAACCCTACCGCCGCCGCCGATGCCGCTTCCCTGCTGCTGTGGCCGACAGAGAGCAAGGGAAAGAGTAGAACGGAGTATGAGTAGAACGGCTGGCGCCTTGCATCAGGGGGCTCCCTGGAGCGTGGCGCGCTGGTCGCTGTGGCGCGGTATAGGCGGGGTGGCGCTGCCATGGGGCGGGTGGTGCGGCTTCGGGGAAGGCCAGACGTGTTAGCAGAGGCCGGAACTGACAGCCGCAGCCCTGTGTTGTGGCAGCCAGACTCACCGTCTGCTGCAGCGGTGACGTGTGTTGTGGCCGGCAGTATTGCTTAATTTAGAACAGAAACGATGTTATGTAACGGTAACAAATTATATTGGAGACCAGGGCTAAATACATACGCTAGTCGGTACGAGTAGCCGTTAGGTATTTTACTACAGAGAACGGCAGACCGCTTGGGACCATAATTTTCGGCGATAATTTTGAATTAATCAACTGGCATGAGCGAATTGCTCACAATGGACGTTTCAGCCCCTGTGTTAATCACTGGCGGATCTAGGGTCCGAGTTTGGGGAGGGCTAAAATTTCGCTCCGCTTCATCAGCAAAAGTTGTTGACCGGAGGAGGAGAGGGTGGAGCCGGGTCGTCAGCGCGAAGAGTCGTTGACCAAGGGGGGTGGCGTCGGGTCCTCAACGCGAAAGA
>JAXIVJ010002353.1:2500-10000 GCA_036785665.1 Chirona hameri
TTGTGCAGTTTCAGAGTGTTTGTTGTTCAGGAGCATATGCACATGTGCTTCCAGGCGACAGTTGTGGTTTCCATTGAGATTGTGACCTCCGATGACCTCATATTACCTTTTTGGCTTCTGGCAGTTTCTAGGACATTTTGTGACGCCGATTTCAAATATGAGATCCATTTTACATAATTGTATGTTCCACTGGGGTCTGCGCCCCCACAGGTCAACCGAGGTCACTGACCTCAAATGACCTGACATGACCATTTTGGAATTTGGCAGTTTTAAGGACATTTTGTGACGCTGATTTCAAATTTGGTACCCATTTAGCATAATGATATGCTCATTCGCGATTCTAGCTCGATTAAATTCAAATATTTACAATTGTGTAGACTTTTTGGTCCTTGACATGACCTCAGAGGTCACCTAATGACCTAGGACCTTAAAATCGGGTGACAATGGCTTCCTCTCGTGACAAGCAACACGCTCGTTTTTTAATCGAAGCTCTAGCTCAATTAGGGGCGAAACGCTAGGGGGCTGTACCCCCCCCCCCCCCCCCTGCACGGTCACGCAATGATCGGACGCTGCACGGGCGAGGGTTAACACGCGCCCGGGAGGGCCTCTGATAATTACACACCCTGGAGGGGGAGGGGGGGGGGGGGGGCGGTTTCGCCCCTATGATCTCGAAAACCACGCGACGTAGCGACTAGCGGAAACCGGCGTTAGATAGCTCAAGACAAGCTCTATCGAAAGTATATCGGTCTTTTTTGAGTCAGGTCAATATTGAGGTCACCAGAGGTCATCAAAGGTCAGATTTTCCAGTTTTGGGACTTAGCTTCGAACACCCCCAAATATCTCGGGAACTATGATAGCTAGGAACAATACAAAAAACAATCGAAAGCTCTTAACAAATGCAATCGCCATAGGTGTCTTCAGGTTTGAGCTCAGGTCAATAATTTTGGCTCCAGAGGTCATCAAATGTCAAAAAGTTTTTTTTTTGGCAAAACTGTTTTTCGCAAATAACTTTTTACCTAATAAAGATAAAGAAATACGTTTGACACCATCGTGTTTTCTCGTCCAGGCACATCGCATCATATTCATATTGACCAGGTTATGTCAACTGATAAAATTGACGTCAAGTCAAGGTCAAGTGGTGACTCAAGTAGGTCATGTTGCATATTGAGAGACGTATCTCGATGATAGAAACACATTGGTACCATTTTCACAACTCTATCTTCATTATGTCGATAGTTATCGACAAAACAGTGTTGGCGGTCACGAAATTGACCTGACCTTAGGTCACCGATATCAGAAATCCGAGATAAACAAATTGTAGGCATCTATGACCTTATGAAAGCCTGCAAGTTTGAAACCAATTTGCCTAAAACTGTGACTGCGGTACTACCGCAAACGTTTTGGAGGTGGGGTCATCACGTGACCTGGTCTGGTGACCTGACTTGAGATGACCCGAGGTAAATAATTTTACATAATGTGGGTAGTTAATTTCCGAACAGGTGTGCAAAAAATGGCGGCGCTACGCGCCGCCGTTTTTGCGCTATCCTTGAAAAACCGGAGGGGTGGGTGGATTTCGCCCCCCGCCTTCAGGGTGTTAAACTTAAAGGAAATAGTTCACCTTGGAAAATGTTTACCCAACACGATTTCATTATATTTTTTAATACAATTTCTTTTTATATTGTCAAAAATGGCCTTATATCGCGCCGATTCAGGACAGAAGGCCGTAAATTTGTATAATTCATCAAAACTATATGCATACTCTCTGAGTCAGAGTCCTGACGTCACGCGAATGTAAACAATGGTTCAGCCAATCAGATTCGAAAGTAGTCGCGTAAAGATAGACTCGCATTGGAGATGTGCCAACCGGCGGCCGGCGATCGCTTGCTAGCACTACCTGCAAGCTGATTGGCTGATGGTATAGCCTCTGCCCGGGCTAAAACCAGTACAACATTCTTTCGCCAGCACTGCATTCCTTCGCCAAAAACTCAAATATATTCGGCTGGAGAGTCTTTTCAGTCAAGAAAACTTGCAGATAGGGGTTTCCCAACACGGGCTACAAAACTGCTATCTCAGTTTAAAACTAATGTTGAAGGTGAACTGTTTCCTTGAATGACCTCACCTTACTTATTCATTATTGTTCATAAGGTAACGCATTTAACTCATTTTTTACACATTAACGCATTTAACGCACTATCGATTTCTTGTTAAAAATATAGCAGTAGTTAACTGCATTGATCTTGAATACCTACTGTATGGCAAGCGATCCATTGTATACATATAACGATTGCGGACTTTTTAATATTTTATTTTTATTTTTAGGCTTCACTGTGTCTTTTGAAGTGATAAGACATGTCATGACATGTTGACAGGGCAACCTTTTGTATTATTAGTTACAAATACATACGGATCCATGGTTAAAGAACAACGCAGAAACTTGTTTCGATTCTAACCATGGATTATATTTTTACTTCTGAAAAAAGGTGCGATGATGACGCTATACAAATGCGCAGTGGGATATTTAAATTGGCAACTGTCTACGCCTACATAAAACTGTGAACCAGATACAAACCATGGTAGGTACGAGGTAGGTATTGTTTTTTTTTGCAAACTCGTTCAAAAAGTCTGTTGAAATGATTTTAGCAATCAATCATTCATAATCAATCATTCATAGGTACGGATCATTGTATGCAACTCATAAACTTTGTTTGCACTTCGGTTACGCAATTCTACATTCAACTGTCCGATTTAAGGCCTGCAAAGCACAGCATCGAAAACTTCATTTGCACAATTTCATTGTTGACTGTTGAGGGTCTCCTCGACCACGGAACGAATTGATAGTCATTGACCTCGGACTCTGGCTTTTTTTCACCTTCATCAGCGACAAGGTGATATGAATTATGAGGCGATAATGTGTTGCCCGAGTCAAACTCGGCTTCCTTTCTGTGTGCGTCTTCCAATGCAATGCACGCGTCCTTGCATTCGAGATGACCAATATATCTCGGTAGCGGAGCACCATGAGCGCAAATCATCCGCGCTGCAATCCATCTCGATAAACGATTCGCGGCCTCTATATCAGCACTCAGCAGCCTGGCAAAGGAATTACCGATGCGGCTGCAAGCTCCAACCTGCCTCACCTGCCCATGGTAGATGACTTCAAAGAACGGGAATACCGTTTGGGATAGGTTAGAGGAAGACATCGTTGGAGACGGGGATTTTTTAAGGGCGTATGTGAGAAGTTGTCTCGCAAAAGCACTATTATAACAGTATTCAAAATTATCTCCAAAATGGAAACGGATGGTCGATGGAAGCGCAGGCCCAAATGGGGCCACAAATGTGGGGCCACAAATGGGGCCACAAATGTGGGGCCCAAATGGGGCCACAAATGTGGGATAGGCGTGGGTCTGGATAATGCGCGGCTTACACCCGAAAACAAATTATGTCCCCCCCCCCAAAAAAAAAACCAGCGACTGGATAACGAAATATTGAAATAAGAAGAGCGGCGATATTGTGGGGACCGGGGAGTGAGATGGCCGTGGCGTCGGTCAGCCGGCTGACAGTACCCTCAGCTGTCAGCCGACTCAGAGGCCGTCCTGGGCGGAACAACGCTGTGGATAAAATGTGATACACTTAACCTTTTGCGACTCAAACGAAAGGATGGCGCAGAGGGGATGCCTGGCCGGTTAAGGACTACCAGATATCGGACGGCCTACTAGGCGTAGCGAAGGCCTGTAAATCGGTATGCTTTTTGTTTCTGACACATAAGTGCCCGTCTATCCGTTATGCTGTGCTCCTCAGTGGTTCTCAGCAATCTTCAGTGGTCCTCAGTGGTCCTCAGCAATCCTCAGTGGTCCTCAGTGGTCCTCAGTGGTCCTCAGTGGTCCTCAGTGGTCCTCAGTGGTCCTCAGTGGTCCTCAGTGGTCCTCAGTGGTCCTCAGTGGTCCTCAGTGGTCCTCAGTGGTCCTCAGTGGTCCTCAGTGGTCCTCAGTGGTCCTCATTGGTCCTCAGTGGTCCTCAGTGGTCCTCAGTGGTCCTCAGTGGTCCTCAGTGGTCCTCAGTGGTCCTCAGTGGTCCTCAGTGGTCCTCAGTGGTCCTCAGTGGTCCTCAGTGGTCCTCAGTGGTCCTCAGTGGTCCTCAGTGGTCCTCAGTGGTCCTCAGTGGTCCTCAGTGGTCCTCAGTGGTCCTCAGTGGTCCTCAGTGGTCCTCAGTGGTCCTCAGTGGTCCTCAGTGGTCCTCAGTGGTCCTCAGTGGTCCTCAGTGGTCCTCAGTGGTCCTCGGTGTTCCCCAATAGTGTTCAGCAGTCCTCCGCAGTGCCGTATCTGTCGGCCGGCAGGCTGCGGTCCCGGCCTGCAGCAGCTGGGCGCCGTCGGCACGGTGGAGGCGGCCGTGGAGCGACTCGTGCAGAGGATCGTGGCCACGGTCGGCGAGCGCGACCCCCGCTTCGCCGCCTGTTTCCTACTCAGCGTCGGCAGCTCATACGAACACTACAAGGTAACGTGCTCACTATAAACACTGCACACCGTGGTCACTAACTCTGCCCTGCTCAGCGTCGGCAGCTCGTACGAACACTACAAGGTAACGTGCTCACTATAAACACTGCACACCGTGGTCACTAACTCTGCCCTGCTCAGCGTCGGCAGCTCGTACGAACACTACAAGGTAACGTGCTCACTATAAACACTGCACACCGTGGTCACTAACTCTGCCCTGCTCAGCGTCGGCAGCTCGTACGAACACTACAAGGTAACGTGCTCACTATAAACACTGCACACCGTGGTCACTAACTCTGCCCTGCTCAGCGTCGGCAGCTCGTACGAACACTACAAGGTAACGTGCTCACTATAAACACTGCACACCGTGGTCACTAACTCTGCCCTGCTCAGCGTCGGCAGCTCGTACGAACACTACAAGGTAACGTGCTCACTATAAACACTGCACACCGTGGTCACTAACTCTGCCCTGCTCAGCGTCGGCAGCTCGTACGAACACTACAAGGTAACGTGCTCACTATAAACACTGCACACCGTGGTCACTAACTCTGCCCTGCTCAGCGTCGGCAGCTCGTACGAACACTACAAGGTAACGTGCTCACTATAAACACTGCACACCGTGGTCACTAAAGGCGGCCACACACTAGGCCATTCGGCGCGCGATATACTGCGACATTCCGCCTCGGAAAATCGCGTCGATACCGCTGAATATCGTCCTTGTTCCGGCGGATTCGGCGCTGTCTGCTCGCGAGATTCCGCCCCGCCGACCTACAGCATGTCGCAACCTGTGCCTACAGCCTGTCACAAGGTAAATTAATTATGGCCATTTTTCGACGAAGATGTAAGTTTAGAACCACGACACTTTTCCATAATAAATTTCACAGCGGCAAGAGCATGCTGTGCAAAATGTGCACCTCTGTCTTGCATAGATTCGCCACTGTAGCCTGATCAATTTTGTTGTCCGCGGCTCCGCGGCGTTCAGTCGCCGAAAAAAGCTCGTTCGAATCAGCTTTTTCCGCGGGTCCGCAGATGGCCGGCCGACGACATTCGTCCGCGATTTTTGACGTTTCGGCTGACGCGAAGGCGGAATGTCGCTAAAGATGCGCGGAAAGTCGTAGCGATATCGCGACCTCCGTACGCCGAATGGCCTAGTGAGCGGCCGCCTTAACTCTGCCCTGCTCAGCGTCGGCAGCTCGTACGAACACTACAAGGTAACGTGCTCACTATAAACACTGCACACCGTGGTCACTAACTCTGCGGCCGTCCTGATCCGGGCCCCTGGACGAAAGCTAAACTCAAATCACTGGCTGGCGCAGGGTTTACATATGAATGGGACAGCTGGTCTGCGCCTTGCTTGTGGAAGGCATGTATTAATGTTGAGTAGGGTAGATCTTTGCATGCGGTTTGGTAGTACAGGCGGCTATAACAGCCTACACCAGAATAAAGACGTGCTATGTACGTACTGTATATACGAGGACATATCATATACTCATACAATGTACATACATACTCGTAAAATTATGTAGTGCCTCCAGCTCGGCCCCTTCCACATCGGTGACGGGGCTCTACGTCCACGGATCGATCAACGGTGACGGTCGAAACACAGGGGCAACCACAACGCTAGTGAGGAAATGCCCTGACCGCAGGGACTTTGCGACGATGCTTCCGCCGTAATGAGTAACTCAATGCATATGCCTGCTGAAACGGTATCCCACCGCGGGACCGAGTCAGACGTCAGCCCCCCAGTCCTGCCGCCTGTCGGTCTACTCCCCAGTCTGCCCTCCCCCCGCTGACCGTGTGACGTCACAGGCGGCACACATTGCGGCGCCGCCGATGCGGACCGAGGTCAGCGTATTGTTCCGCGGTCCTGTCCCCTCTACCCCTCCCCTCCCGTCCCGGACCGCCATGTACCGCGTGTGCCGCGGTCCTGCCCCCTCCTGCCTCCCGTCACGGACGGCCTCGTACCGCGTGTGCCGCTGCACGTGTCACGCGCGTTACCAGGACACGTGACGAGCCTGCCGCCCGGTGGGCGCCGGATGGCTGGCATTGGGGTGGGACGGGGCCCGGGGATCTCCGACCCGCAGAGCCTCGCTCGTGACCGGTGCAAGCCGATCACTGGCCTAGGAAAGCCCAGGCGTGCAGCGCAGAGAGTGACGAGTGGCAGTGGAGAATGCAAATCAATGTCGCCTGATAACAACCGAAGCGGAACACACTCCCTGATTCTGATGGGGTAGAAATTGTTTTAAGTATGTCAACTGTCAATAAAAGAGTATGTTGCATTCCTCTGGAATAAATGTTAAACATATTTATCGTGGCAAAATTTGCTTAGCTCGTCTAATGCATTACAAAGCGCTCCGACGCATCCGATGCATTGCGAAACTGGTCCTACCTGATATAAATTTAAGTCATTATATTTTGGGAAACCATATAATTATATACATCCTGGCTCCTTGTTCCACCAGTAACCAAACACAACATTTGAGACACAGCTAAGCATTCAGAGAGCGCGGGACACAGTTTTAGCACTATGAAGACGGGTCACTGTGTAATTGTGTCTGTCCAGAACGATGGAGAGCACGGGCACCGTGACACCGTGACCCCGTGACACCGTGACACCGTGACACCGTGACACCGTGACACCGTGACACCGTGGCACCGTGACACCGTGACACCGTGTCACTGTGACACCGTACCACCGTGACACCGTGACACCGTGGGACCGTGACAACGTGACACCGTGTCACTGTGACACCGTGCCACCGTGACACCGTGACACCGTGACACCGTGACACTGTGACACCGTGACACCGTGTCACCGTGACACCGTGACACCGTGACACCGTGACACCGGGACACCGGGACACCGTGTCTGACGCGTTTGGCTGACCTGCGGAGTGTCGAGAGCGTGTGCGGGGCCTTTAAAAGAGCAAAATAAAACCGGGTACCCATGTAAATTACATAGATGATATGCGACATATGTGTATAGCGCATGCGAAGCATGATGTCTTCATTA
>JAXIVJ010002353.1:15000-111569 GCA_036785665.1 Chirona hameri
AAGGTAGGAGGCGAGAGCTGCCTCCGCCGCTGCTAAGGTAGGGGGCGAGAGCTGCTGCCGCCGCTGCTAAGGAAGGAGGAGGTGAGAGATGCCTCCGCCGCTGCTAAGGTAGGGGGCGAGAGCTGCTGCCGCCGCTGCTAAGGAAGGAGGAGGTGAGAGATGCCTCCGCCGCTGCTAAGGTAGGAGGAGGCGAGAGCTGCTGCCGCCGCTGCTAAGGTAGGAGGAGGCGAGAGCTGCTGCCGCCGCTGCTAAGGTAGGAGGCGAGAGCTGCCACCGCCGCTGCTAAGGTAGGAGGAGGCGAGAGCTGCTGCCGCCGCTGCTAAGGTAGGAGGCGAGAGCTGCCACCGCCGCTGCTAAGGTAGGGGGCGAGAGCTGCTGCCGCCGCTGCTAAGGTAGGAGGCGAGAGCTGCCACCGCCGCTGCTAAGGAAGGAGGAGGCGAGAGATGCCTCCGCCGCTGCTAAGGTAGGAGGAGGCGAGAGCTGCCTCCGCCGCCGCTGCTAAGGTAGGAGGAGGCGAGAGCTGCTGCCGCCGCTGCTAAGGTAGGAGGAGGCGAGAGCTGCCGCCGCCGCTGCTAAGGTAGGGGGCGAGAGCTGCCACCGCCGCTGCTAAGGTAGGAGGCGAGAGCTGCCTCCGCCGCTGCTAAGGTAGGGGGCGAGAGCTGCCACCGCCGCTGCTAAGGTAGGAGGAGGCGAGAGCTGCCTCCGCCGCTGCTAAGGTAGGGGGCGAGAGATGCCACCGCCGCTGCTTAGGTAGGAGGAGGCGAGAGCTGCCTCCGCCGCTGCTAAGGAAGGAGGAGGTGAGAGATGCCTCCGCCGCTGCTAAGGTAGGAGGAGGTGAGAGCTGCCTCCGCTGCTGCTAAGGTAGGAGGCGAGAGCTGCCTCCGCCGCTGCTAAGGAAGGAGGAGGTGAGAGATGCCTCCGCCGCTGCTAAGGTAGGAGGAGGCGAGAGCTGCTGCCGCCGCTGCTAAGGTAGGAGGAGGCGAGAGCTGCTGCCGCCGCTGCTAAGGTAGGAGGCGAGAGCTGCCACCGCCGCTGCTAAGGTAGGAGGAGGCGAGAGCTGCTGCCGCCGCTGCTAAGGTAGGAGGCGAGAGCTGCCACCGCCGCTGCTAAGGTAGGGGGCGAGAGCTGCTGCCGCCGCTGCTAAGGTAGGAGGTGAGAGCTGCCGCCGCCGTTGCTAAGGTAGGAGGAGGCGAGAGCTGCTGCCGCCGCTGCTAAGGTAGGAGGAGGTGAGAGATGCTGCCGCCGCTGCTAAGGTAGGAGGAGGCGAGAGATGCTGGCGCCGCTGCTAAGGTAGGAGGCGAGAGCTGCCACCGCCGCTGCTAAGGTAGGAGGAGGCGAGAGCTGCCACCGCCGCTGCTAAGGTAGGGGGCGAGAGCTGCTGCCGCCGCTGCTAAGGTAGGAGGCGAGAGCTGCCGCCGCCGCTGCTAAGGTCGGAGGAGGTGAGAGCTGCCGCCGCCGCTGCTAAGGTAGGGGGCGAGAGCTGCCACCGCCGCTGCTAAGGTAGGAGGAGGCGAGAGCTGCTGCCGCCGCTGCTAAGGTAGGAGGAGGTGAGAGATGCTGCCGCCGCTGCTAAGGTAGGAGGCGAGAGCTGCCGCCGCCGCTGCTAAGGTAGGAGGAGGTGAGAGCTGCTGCCGCCGCTGCTAAGGTAGGAGGTGAGAGCTGCCGCCGCCGTTGCTAAGGTAGGAGGAGGCGAGAGCTGCTGCCGCCGCTGCTAAGGTAGGAGGAGGTGAGAGATGCTGCCGCCGCTGCTAAGGTAGGAGGAGGCGAGAGATGCTGGCGCCGCTGCTAAGGTAGGATGCGAGAGCTGCCACCGCCGCTGCTAAGGTAGGAGGAGGCGAGAGCTGCCACCGCCGCTGCTAAGGTAGGGGGCGAGAGCTGCTGCCGCCGCTGCTAAGGTAGGAGGCGAGAGCTGCCGCCGCCGCTGCTAAGGTAGGAGGAGGTGAGAGCTGCCGCCGCCGCTGCTAAGGTAGGGGGCGAGAGCTGCCACCGCCGCTGCTAAGGTAGGAGGAGGCGAGAGCTGCTGCCGCCGCTGCTAAGGTAGGAGGAGGCGAGAGCTGCCACCGGGCCGCCGCTAAGGTAGGAGGAGGTGAGAGATGCTGCCGCCGCTGCTAAGGTAGGAGGCGAGAGCTGCCACCGCCGCTGCTAAGGTAGGAGGAGGTGAGAGATGCTGCCGCCGCTGCTAAGGTAGGAGGCGAGAGCTGCCTCCGCCGCTGCTAAGGTAGGATGAGGCGAGAGATGCTGGCGCCGCTGCTAAGGTAGGAGGCGAGAGCTGCCACCGCCGCTGCTAAGATAGGAGGAGGTGAGAGATGCTGCCGCCGCTGCTAAGGTAGGAGGCGAGAGCTGCCTCCGCCGCTGCTAAGGTAGGAGGAGACGAGAGCTGCCACCGCCGCTGCTAAGGTAGGAGGTGAGAGATGCTGCCGCCGCTGCTAAGGTAGGAGGAGGTGAGAGCTGCCACCGCCGCTGCTAAGGTAGGAGGAGGTGAGAGATGCTGCCGCCGCTGCTAAGGTAGGAGGAGGTGAGAGCTGCCACCGCCGCTGCTAAGGTAGGAGGAGGCGAGAGATGCTGCCGCCGCTGCTAAGGTAGGAGGTGGCGAGAGCTGCCACCGCCGCTGCTAAGGTAGGAGGAGGCGAGAGCTGCCACCGCCGCTGCTAAGGTAGGAGGCGAGAGATGCCTCCGCCGCTGCTAAGGAAGGAGGAGGCGAGAGCTGCCTCCGCCGCTGCTAAGGAAGGAGGAGGCGAGAGCTGCCTCCGCCGCTGCTAAGGTAGGAGGAGGCGAGAGCTGCCTCCGCCGCTGCTAAGGTAGGAGGAGGCGAGAGCTGCCACCGCCGTTGCTAAGGTAGGAGGCGAGAGCTGCCACCGCCGCTGCTAAGGAAGGTAGGAGGTGAGAGCTGCCTCCGCCGCTGCTAAGGAAGGTAAGAGGTGAGAGCTGCCTCCGCCGCTGCTAAGGTAGGAGGCGAGAGCTGCCACCGCCGCTGCTAAGGTAGGAGGCGAGAGATGCCTCCGCCGCTGCTAAGGTAGGAGGAGGCGAGAGATGCTGGCGCCGCTGCTAAGGTAGGGGGCGAGAGCTGCCGCCGCCGCTGCTAAGGTAGGAGGCGAGAGATGCCTCCGCCGCTGCTAAGGAAGGTAGGAGGCGAGAGCTGCCTCCGCCGCTGCTAAGGTAGGAGGAGGTGAGAGCTGCCACCGCCGCTGCTAAGGTAGGAGGAGGCGAGAGCTGCCACCGCCGCTGCTAAGGTAGGGGGCGAGAGATGCCTCCGCCGCTGCTAAGGTAGGAGGCGAGAGCTGCCTCCGCCGCTGCTAAGGTAGGAGGAGGCGAGAGCTGCCACCGCGTGACCGCCGCCGCCGCTGCTTATCTTAATTGATACCGAATACTCGCCATTGTTTACTGATAGATCTGGACCAGATGGCTTTATCTGTTCGGCCGATTATCCAAACATCAGCACATATTTCAAAACCCTAGAAGCTTACTACAGTCTACAGGAGGTCGAAAGGTAGTTATGACACAGTGCCGAGTCCAGACCGCCATTTTATATTGCGCTCCCCCTCGGTAACAGCGGGAACCCCGCCGAGAGCGGTGATATAGGGTGTGACCCCGGGGTAACAGCGGGAACGCCGCAGGGCACGGTAGTAACGCCCGCCACGTATCCGGTGTCCTTCCACGTAACACGTGGACCGGCGAAAATCTACACTACGACCGGGTGACGTCATGGCCGGTACTGTAACGCTCACAGCTCGTTCTGGCCCAACTAGCGATTTAACCTCTCAGTTCACAGTTGCAAAACAAATATCGGAATTCGATATGGACTTGGACACGTATGTTGCATCGATGTACACGCATTACACAACATAAACTACGTCCTTGTTCAAATTAAACACTCTCAATGAGTCCCGACATCAATATTTCCTACGAACAGACGGTTACGACCGTCTCATGTATTCACAAGCACAATAACACTGCCTTGAATTAGTTCCGCCATTGTTAAGGTGTTTTAGACTTACCATTCAGCGTTAAAAGTCTGTCTCCTTTTTCCTGCCTTTGACTTTACCAACCTCTGGCGGCGGTAGTCGGTTGCGTGGGCGGTGTTCCGGGAAAGGTCGCCCCGCCAGGTCACGTTCGGAGGTGGCGGAGGTGGAGTGACGGAGCTCAGGGCACGTGCCGCCGCCCGGACAGTAGGCGGCGCTGACCGGCACGTGCCGCCGCCAGGACAGTAGGCGGCGCTGACCGGCACGGCGGCGGCCCGGACAGTAGGCGGCGTTGACCGGCGCGGCGGCGGCCCGGACAGTAGGCGGCGCTGACCGGCGCGGCGGCGGCCCGACACAGATACACAAACACACAGACACAGACACAGACACAGACACAGACACAGACACAGACACAGACACAGACACAGACACAGACACAGACACAGACACAGACACAGACACAGACACAGACATAGACATAGACACATACAGAGACACAGACACAGACACAGACACAGACACAGACACAGACACAGACACATACACATACACAGACACATACACATACACAGACACAGACACAGACACAGACACAGACACAGACACAGACACAGACGCACAGACACAGACACAGACACACAGACACAGACACACAGACACAGCCACACAGACACACAGACACAGACACACAGACACAGACACACATACTCAGACACACAGACACAGACACACAGACAAACAGACACAGACACACATACACAGACACACAGACACAGACACACAGACACAGACACACATACACAGACACAGACACACAGACACAGACACACAGACACAGATACACAGACACAAATACACAGACACAGACACACAGACACAGACACACAGACACAGACACACAGACACAGCCACACAGACACACAGACACAGACACACAGACACAGACACACAGACACAGACACACAGACACAGACACACATACACATACACATACACACAGACACAGACACACAGACACAGACACACAGACACAGACACACAGACACAGACACACAGACACAGACACACAGACACACATACACAGACAAACAGACACAGACACACATACACAGACACACAGACACAGACACACAGACACAGACACACATACACAGACACAGACACACAGACACAGACACACAGACACAGATACACAGACACAAATACACAGACACAGACACACAGACACAGACACACAGACACAGACACACAGACACAGACACACATACACATACACACAGACACAGACACACAGACACAGACACACAGACACAGACACACAGACACAGACACACAGACACAGACACACAGACACAGACACACAGACACAGACACACAGACACACAGACACATACACACAGACACAGACACACAGACACAGACACACAAACACAGACACACAGACACAGACACACATACACAGACATACATACACAGACACACAGACACAGACACACAGACACAGACACAGACACACAGACACAGACACACAGACACAGACACACAGACACAGACACACAGACACAGACACACAGACACAGACACACAGACACAGACACACAGACACAGACACACAGACACAGACACACAGACACATACACACAGACACAGACACACAGACACAGACACACAGACACAGACACACAGACACAGACACACAGACACAGACACACAGACACAGACACACAGACACAGACACACAGACACAGACACACAGACACAGACACACAGACACAGACACACAGACACAGACACACAGACACAGACACACAGACACAGACACAGACACACAGACACAGACACAGACACACATACACAGACACACAAACACAGACACACATACACAGACACACAGACACAGACACACAGACACAGACACACAGACACAGACACACAGACACAGACACACAGACACAGACACACAGACACAGACACACAGACACAGACACACAGACACAGACACACAGACACAGACACACAGACACAGACACACAGACACAGACACACAAACAAAGACACACAGACACAGACACACAGACACAGACACACATAAACAGACACACAGACATATATACACAGACACAGACACACAGACACAGACACACATACACAGACACACATACACAGACACACAGACACAGACACACAGACACAGACACACAGACACAGACACACAGACACAGACACACAGACACAGACACACAGACACAGACACACAGACACAGACACACAGACACAGACACACAGACACAGACACACAGACACAGACACACAGACACAGACACACAGACACAGACACACAGACACAGACACACAGACACAGACACACATACACAGACACACATATACAGACACACAGACACAGACACACAGACACGGACACACAGACACAGACACACAGACACAGACACACAGACACAGACACACAGACACAGACACACAGACACAGACACACAGACACAGACACAGACACACAGACACAGACACACAGACACAGACACACAGACACAGACACACAGACACACAGACACAGACACACAGACACAGACACACAGACACAGACACACAGACACAGACACACAGACACAGACACACAGACACAGACACACAGACACACAGACACAGACACACAGACACAGACACACAGACACAGACACACAGACACAGACACACAGACACAGACACACAGACACAGACACACAGACACAGACACACAGACACAGACACACAGACACAGACACACAGACACAGACACACAGACACAGACACACAGACACAGACACACAGACACAGACACACAGACACAGACACACAGACACAGACACACATACACACATACACACAGACACAGACACACAGACACACCTACACAGACACACAGACAAAGACACACAGACACATACGCACATACACAGACACACAGACACAGACACACATACACATACACATACACACATACACAGACACACAGACACAGGCACACAGACACACATACACAGACCCACAGACACATACACACATACACAGACACACAGACACAGACACACAGACACAGACAAACAGACACACAGACACAGACACACAGACACAGACACACATACACAGACACACAGACACAGACACACAGACACAGACACACAGACACAGACACACATACACATACACACAGACACAGACACACAGACACAGACACACAGACACACAGACACAGACACACAGACACAGACACACATACACAGACACACAGACACAGACACACAGACACAGACACACAGACACAGACACACAGACACAGACACACAGACACAGACACACAGACACAGACACACAGACACACATACACAGACACACATACACAGACACACAGACACAGACACACATATACAGACACACAGACACAGACACACAGACACATATACACAGGCACATACACACAGACACAGCCACACATACACAGGCACACAGACACATACACACAGACACAGATACACAGATACAGACACACAGACACAGGCACGCAGCCACAGACACACATACACAGACACACAGACACAGGCACACAGACACAGACACACAGACACAGACACACAGACACAGACACACATACACAGACACACAGACACAGACACACATACACACATACACAGACACACAGACACAGACACAGACACATACACAGACACAGACACAGACACAGACACAGACACAGACACAGACACAGACACAGACACAGACACAGACACAGACACACAGACACAGACACACAGACACAGACACAGATACAGACACACAGACACATACACACAGACACAGACACAGACACACATACACAGACACACATACACATACACACATACACAGACACACATACACAGACACACATACACAGACACACAGACACAGACACAGACACACAGACACAGACACACAGACACAGACACACAGACACAGACACACAGACACAGACACACAGACACAGACACACAGACACAGACACACAGACACAGACACACAGACACAGACACACAGACGCAGACACACAGACACAGACACACAGACACAGACACACAGACACACAGACACACATACACAGACACACAGACACATACACACAGACACAGACACACAGACACAGACACACAGACACACAGACACAGACACACAGACACAGACACACAGACACAGACACACAGACACAGACACACACACACAGACACACATACACAGACACACAGACACAGACACACAGACACAGACACACAGACACAGACACACAGACACAGACACACAGACACAGACACACATACACAGACACACAGACACAGACACAGACACACATACACATACACATACACACAGACACAGACACACATACACAGACACACAGACACAGACACACAGACACATACACACAGACACAGACACACATACACAGACACACAGACACAGACACACAGACACAGACACACAGACACAGACACACAGACACAGACACACATACACAGACACGCAGACACAGACACACAGACACAGACACACAGACACAGACACACATACACAGACACACAGACACAGACACACAGACACAGACACACAGACACAGACACACAGACACAGACACACAGACACAGACACACAGACACAGACACACATACACAGACACACAGACACAGACACACAGACACATACACACAGACACATACACACAGACACAGACACACATACACAGACACAGACACACAGACACAGACACTCAGACACAGACACACATACACAGACACACAGACACAGACACACAGACACAGACACACAGACACAGACACACAGACACAGACACACAGACACAGACACACAGACACAGACACACAGACACAGACACACAGACACAGACACACAGACACAGACACACAGACACAGACACACAGACACAGACACACAGACACAGACACACAGACACAGACACACAGACACAGACACACAGACACAGACACACAGACACAGACACACAGACACAGACACACAGACACAGACACACAGACACAGACACACACACACAGACACACATACACAGACACACAGACACAGACACACAGACACAGACACACAGACACAGACACACAGACACAGACACACAGACACAGACACACAGACACAGACACACAGACACAGACACACATATACAGACACACAGACACAGACACACAGACACAGACACACAGACACAGACACAGACACACATACACATACACATACACACAGACACAGACACACATACACAGACACACAGACACAGACACACAGACACATACACACAGACACAGACACACATACACAGACACACAGACACAGACACACAGACACAGACACACAGACACAGACACACAGACACAGACACATACAGAGAGAGATACACATACACAGACACACAGACACAGACACACAGACACAGACACACAGACACAGACACACAGACACAGACACACAGACACAGACACACATACACAGACACACAGACACAGACACACAGACACAGACACACAGACACAGACACACAGACACAGACACACAGACACAGACACACAGACACAGACACATACAGAGAGAGATACACATATGGTGTGCGCTAGCTGCCAGGCTTTTCCATCTGTTATAGCTGGCAATGACAGACAATATCATAACCAGAACAAAACATCCGAAGCTCCCCTTTCCCACCTTCACAAGTCGCTCGAGCTTACGGCGAGCTTACGGCCATTTCTGGTGTCCATTTGTGGTGAGAAAATGCACACGCAATTTAATAATTCGCGCCGCTGCGCGGTGCAATGTGGTTGGATTGGTGTCATGTTTTTTTTCTTCTTTCGGGTCAACACTTTAGATATAATCATAGCCGTAGGAACTGGTCCGGGGCAGGGAGACCATAGCCCCCCCCCCCCCCCCACACACACACACTGCTTAACCTTATTAGTGTCTGGTTTGGGGGAGGGGCTAAAACGACCCTCCTGAGGGTTGTAAGTATTTAATGGGCACATTTCGGCGCCTTACCCAAACAAAATCGTTGCCCAGGGGCGGCTTCAGGCACACTTGGGGGAGGGGGCATGTTTCGCTTTTTCGCGTGTCTCGGAGTTAGAAGGGACTCATTTATTGGTCTTTAACTGTTGTAGCTGCAAGCTTCAACCTTTCAGGCCTTTTGATGACACTTTTCGCAGACATGCTGCATTTTTGTATTTAAAAAAAATGAATTGCGCAAAGACGCCCCAAGGAACAAATTGAGGGAGGCATATTGAGTCAATGGCATGATACCGATATCTGAAGGATAGAAACTTCAAACTCGGTGAACATTCTAAGCTATCTATTGCACGTGATTTTGCACATTTTTGGGGGTTTCCCAGAGACGATCCCAGGGGCCGATTTCGGGGGCATGTGGAAGACTCCATAATGCACAATTATTGTATTTGGTGCCTCATAATATTTTGAATCGAATGATGTCATAAAATCATCTGCGAGGAAGACAATTTTATTTTTGTGGCAAAGGCGGTGTCAGGGGAATGAAAAAAATGTGATATCATCTATTGCCTCTTCCTTTCCAAATATTGAGCATGCCACTGCATACATTCAAATTAGGAACGCGTGGCGCTGCGTCGAAAACAAGCGATTCTTCAATTGTTTAGCGAAAACGTCGTGCATCAGCAAAAGCGGCACTACTTGCAAAACATCGTTGCAATCCCGGACCAATATTTCGGCAACCATGAGTCGCACGGACATGGAACAACACATATATGTAGATAAATGATCAGCCCGGCGTATGCACTGTGAGTCGATCAGCATCGCGTGGCACGTGCAAAGCGATCAAGTGAATCGTTCAAAATCATTGTTTTCTGACGGTTTTCAGGATTAGCGTCAGTACTCAGCACGCGTAATTTGCAATATAAACTTGCGATCAGTGAAGACCCCGAAATAAGTCACTTGTCTTAAAGGGACTATCCCACCTTAACATTATATTTGAGTTGAGATAACAATTGTTATGGCTAGGCATTGAAATTAAATATGGTAGCAGTTAAAACAACCACAATGATCTAATCAAAATGATATTCGTGTTTGATTTTGACATCTGTAAAAAAATAAGGCCCATGTGTATTTGAATAGGGACTCTAAACCGACAGCGTCGTCTCTTTACCCAACTGGTAATGATAGTCGACTTGTTTTAAGGTCAGCCTTGGAATATTTTCGTCTTTCATTTCTCGATACCAGGGTGGTTCGCAATCTAAGCCAATCTAGACACAGGGTGGTTCGCTTTTTCTGCGCAATAGATGTCGACAAAAAATTGTGCTATACATTTGGCAGCACAAAGGATTTCCCTGTTATTAAACAAATCATATGACGTCACCAACCCAACTTTTCACTTAAAACTAAAAGTTGAATATCTTCCAAGATAACTTTTTTTCTGAAAAAAGTTCACGAACATGTTCAGCTGACCTCGCCTGACATGTAGACATACAATTAAGTGTGATTCAACCACTTTCACAAAGGTGGGACAGTCCCCTTAAAGGGAATAGTTCACCTTCAACATTAGTTTTAAACTAAGATAGCAGTTTTGTAGCCCGTGTTTGGAAACCCCTATCTGCAAGTTTTCTTGACTGAAAAGACTCTCCAGCCGAATATATTTGAGTTTTTGGCGAAGGAATGCGGTGCTGGCGAAAGAATGTTGTACTGGTTCTAGCCCGGGCAGAGGCTATACCATCAGCCAATCAGCTTGCAGCTGGTGCTAGCGAGCGAACGCCGGCCGCCGGTTGGCACATCTCCATTGCGAGTCTATCTTTACGCGACTACTTTCGAATCTGATTGGCTGAACCATTTTTTACATTCGCGTGACGTCAGGACTCTGACTCAGAGAGTATGCCTATAGTTTTGATAAACAATACAAATTTACGGCCTTCTGTCCTGAATCGGCGCGATATAAGGCCATTTTTGACAATGAAAAAAAAAATTGTATTAACAAATATAATCAAATTGTGTTGGGTAAAAATTTTCAAAGGTGAACTATTTCCTTTAATGGCTACGAGCGAATCTTAGGCCGACCCGATCGGGCTTAATGACTACGAGCGAATCTTATGCCGACCCGATCGGAATAAATGGCTACGAGCTGTATGCCGACCCGATCGGACTTAAAGGCGGGGTTAGGCTAGGTTAGGTTAAGTTAGTTTAGGGTAAAATCACTGTTAAGACCATTAACCCTATTAGTGGCAGGGGGAAGATTGTGCCCACCCGTCAGATTTTTCGCATATATCTCCGGAACGGCTGGGGGAAGTCCCATGCAATTTTGGGACATTTCCTAGAATTGATTTCCGCATATGGGGTCAAAACTTTGAGTTCCCAGCCTTAACAGAGGCGGTTCCAGGGCCCGGTTTTTGAAGTTTTTGTCGGCGACATTTGGTGATAATACGGAGATGCGATCTTCACGGCTTCTTCGTAACTGCCTGAAGTATAAAGGAGTACATAGTTTTACGGTGATTTTAAACAAGTGCAAATTAGTTGATGTTAGTGAACTATAATAAATATATCGCGTCAGAGGTGGTTTCAGGAACTTGAAATGGGGAGGTTTACAGTTAGTTATTTTTGTATATATTTTGCCTCCCTTTTTCGCTAACCTGGCACCGCCTATGGATACACATATGTTGTATAACTGTTGTGTCTGGTGTCACAATAACGCACCATTTTATTTATCCAAAAAGACCAACAAAAGAAGGGCTTATTACGCATTTATTTCACCCTACATTTAGTGACTTGCAAACGCCTAAGATTTTTGAATTTTCAAACGTCACCGTCATATATCAATCCCCAATTCAATATCAATCAACCCCCATCTGTTGCGTTCAAATCGGTTGATAAACATGGCAACTGTGGTGGATCAAATATATCTATAATTTTGTTAGTTTTTGCCCCCTATTGGTCCCCTATCAATTTGTTTTATTTTTATTTTAAATGTAGATCGTGTGGAGGGAAATCGAAAGCCGTTTTATTTGTGAAAATCGGACGTGTGGATCTCGAGATCTCTGGGGGGGGGGGCGAATCCCCCCCCCCCCCCCCCCTGCCACTAATAGGGGTAGCCAGGAGCCTGCCACTAATAGGGTTAACAAGGGACTTATTTCGGGGTCTTCACTGATCGCATGTTTACATTGCAATATACGCACTCGGCACCTAGCAAACAGAAAGAGTTGAAACAAACACTAATTTACAGACAAATGTTCGGTCTTTGTAATAAATGTAGCACTAAAGTAGAATTGTATATATTTTTGCATTTAAATCGACCTGGAAAACACAATGTGGAAAACACAATGTAACCATTTTCGATTCAACTGTTTGATTACACTGCTCTACCGTTAAATACCTGAGTATATTGTAAACGATAAAACACGCTGATGTGTAGCGCAATTAATTTCGACCAATATCCACCCGTAATAAATTTATATTTAGAAACATTTGACTTCTATTTATATTTATATTACAACACAAGTGTGACCCGCTTGCTACCGTAATGCGAAGGTAACCAAATTCGATAGTAGATGATAATGCTTGCCCCGATGTCTAACTAGCTCATGGTTTCTCTTTGTTCCAGTTATGAGCACTAACATTGTTAATACATACACAGAGTTTGACAAAGAGAGTGTTCTCATGCATGTTAGTGCCCATAACGCCCAAACTCAACATATGTGGCCTCTAGTGGCTAGTGGCGGTTGAGTGCTTGGAGGTCCACCGTCCTGCGGGGTGTGCCGTCTTTCTTGGCGCAGACGACCATTCTGTGGCACCAGGTGACAGGTTCACCGACTGGGACTGGTTCCAGGACGCCGAGCCGGACGTCGCGGTCGAGGCCCGCTTTCACCTAGTCGTGCCAGTGAAGGGGGACGGGTACGGGGGTGTGGTGTGCTACAGGCGTTGTATGACTGTCCACCATGAGCTTCATCGGGGGGCCTTCCATGAGCGGGAGGGTTCCCGTCCCGTTCCCGTCCCGTTCCCGTCACGTTCCCGTCACGTTCCCGTCACGTTCCCGTCACGTTCCCGTCACGTTCCCGTCACGTTCCCGTCCAGTTACCGTCCCTTTCCCGGCCTGTTCCCGTCCCATTCCGTTCCGCATTACGCAATCACTGCCAGACAGCCCGGCAGCGCGGCGGCTGTAGTCAGCGCGGCAGCCAGTCACTTCATCCAGAGTACTACTTCATCCCCACTCCTCCACCCCAGCTTCGAGACAGGCCAGGCGGCGCGCGCCGCTTTCGCATGTCAGTTGCGGTAGTAAACAAGTGGCCCTCGATTCTAGCACTGCAGCAAGCCCGCAGGCCGCAACCCTCGTCGAATCTGACCCCGCCGGACTGCGCGCCATCTAGGGCAAAGTTGCGCGCTACTAATATCGGACATTGCCAGCTTGGCCCGAGCTGAACTTCTGCACTGCACTGTACACAACAGGCGCCGCGCCCGCTGCGCCGCTGCGCCGCTGTGCCGCTGCCCGCTGCGCCGCTGCGCCGCTGCGCCGCTGCCCGCTGCGCCGCTGTGCCGCTGCCCGCTGCGCCGCTGCCCGCTGCGCCGCTGCGCAGTTTGTCAAGCCGAGCCGTTGCGTCATCGGCGGTATGGACGCTGTGTTGAATTTCAGGGCTGGCCGAACCATGAGATCATGCAGGGCTGCTAGAGAGGGCGAAACAACAGACGTGTCTTACACAGGAGTATTTGTGGTGTGGGAGGGAAACGACACGGGTGAAAAACTAACAACCTTTAGATGGTTTAAAATGCCGTGTTGTTACAGGAAGGCTGACTTTAAATCCAAACCGTCATCGTCAAGGTCGTAGCCAACCAGGAGCTGACAGGCTCCTGGTTGGGTCCAAGTAACCTCTCTCACTCCCACGGGCGGTATCTGGCTGAATGTCTGACCTGAGATACTGACCTGACGTCGTGACCTGAGATGTTGACCTGACGTCGTGACCTGATATGTTGACCTGACGTTGTGACCTGAGATGCTGACTTGAGATGCTGACCTGACGTCGTGACCTGAGATGTTGACCTGACATGCCGACCTCACTGTGTTTGGATGCCCGGTCTGACAGCTGACTGTGTGCCCTTGTGCCCGGTCTGAAACTTGTATGTGTGCCCGTGTGCCCGCCCTGACCTGTCTGTGTGCCGGGCCTGACCTGTATGTGTGCCCGTGTGCCCGGTCTGACAGCTGACTGTGTGCCCGTGTGCCCGGTCTGACAGCTGACTGTGTGCCCGTGTGCCCGGTCTGACAGCTGACTGTGCACCCGTGTGCCCGGTCTGACAGCTGTGTGCCCGTGTGCCCGGTCTGACACCTGTATGTGTGCCCGTGTGCCCGGTCTGACAGCTGTCTGTGTGCCCGTGTGCCCGGTTCGCCGTCTGGCGGTGCAGGGTTTCTACATGGTGCCGACGGAGCCGCACCCGAGCAAGCCATGCACGGGCCGGGCCACCGTGTGGCGGGTCAGCATGTCAGCGGCGGAGATGGAGCTTAGCACCCACTACTCGCACGACTCGGCCCCGGCCGCCGTGCTGAGGGTGCTGAAAATCACCAGCTCCCAGCTGAGCGAGCCCGACACCATCATCAACCGCCAGCTGCCGCCCACTCAGGTCAAGGTCAGTAGGTACCACAAAAGTCCACTGGCGGGTCCAGCCTCTCTCCGTAGGGGGGGGGGGGGATTTTTTTTTGTGGCAAAAAGGTACCCCCATTTTTTTATCCGTGTATTTGGGCCGGTCACCTTATTTTGGTATTCGAGCTTAACCCTATTTGTAACAGGCTCCTGGCTACCCCTATTTGTAACAGGGGGGGGGGGGCGGATTCCGCCCCCTCCCCCGGAGATCTCGAGATCTACCCGTCCGATTTAAACCAAATAAAACGGTGTTTGGTTTCCCTGAACACGATCTACATTTCTTAATAATAATAAAAATATAAATTTTTGATAGGGGGGCAACAGGGGGGGGGGGCAAAAACTAAAAAATTTAGTGGTATTTTTGATCCAACATAGCTTTCATGTTTATCGACCGATTTTAACACAACTAATACGAATCGATAGAGATCGAATTGGAAATTGATATATGACGGTGGCGTTTGAAAATTCAAAAATCATAGGCGTGTGCAGGTCACTCAATATGGGGGTGAAGTAAATGCGTAATCAAACCATTTTTTTTAGTTTTTTATATATAAATGAAATGGTATGTGTGATTGTGACATAAGACAAAACAGTTAAAAATCATATTTTTTAGCCTAGGTGGTACCAGGTTAGTGAAAAAGGGAGGTAAAATTGGGAAAAAATATTAACCGCAGACAAGTTGCTACCCAGCACTATAAATATGTTACTGATCGTAGATAGTTCCTTTTTGCATGTTGTACTTCATAATAGGCGTATCCAGGATCCAAACTGGGGCGGCGCAAGACCTTTTGATAAGTATATTATCCGCTATTATGATACTAACTAGTCAACAGTGACTATTTCACTTACAACTTCAATTAACATTGCTTACCCCCTTTTACCCTACCTGGACTCGCCTATTATCTTATAATCGTTCGTAGAGTAGCCTGTGGTGCGTGTTTCATCCGAAAACTGCAGTAGGTTATGTCATTGTACGCCCATACCTCTTAGTTTCCTTGCAATAATATGACCCCTTTCTTCCATTCCTGAGCGCGCCTCTGCAAAAAATACTTTATTCCCTTTTTTGGCCTCATATGTGCATATATCATTATAAGCTATCCGTCTATTGCGCCGTTATCGCTGTCATATGGTCATCACCATGCCAGTCACCCCCCTTTTCATATGCCTGAACACGCCCCTGAAACTCTATATGTAATAAATTATGAAAATAATGGAAGCAGAAGCTATCTTGTACATCTTGATAACTATAAATGCCCCTTACATTGCTCTATTTGCTTCCCGCCAAGCATTGAATACTTCCTGGAAACCCCTCCTTTGCAAGCCCCTGAAACCGCCTCTGCCATGCAATTTTTATGATATTTCATTAAAGGAATTATACGGGTTTCCGTCCTGAAAGTAAATGCACTCTTTTGCAGTTGTATGAGCTTTAAACACGTTTAAGACATATAACAGGGACCTCAATGTTCATTTAGTCCATTATTTCAGAAATTATCAGCGTTAAAACTTGGGCGTTTTTCGAGACTAGTATCAGATAACGAGTACTTGATCGGCACTACTGTCCACCACTTTTATCTTAAGATCAATTTTAGAGTTTTGAATTATCTGTAAGTCCTACACTGGATCACAAAATTATTATGCAATTCAAAACTGACGGGACTTTGTATTACTACACACTGTTCGTTGAGGTTTTGTGTTTTTGTGGTTTTCTTTTCGCTGGCCTTTAGCGTTGAGAATTTGGTGGTGGCGTATTAATTTTTTGGCATGAAAATTCATGAAAAATATAGAATTTTATGAGAAAACTAGGTAACTGCTGTTGTCGTTGGAACAAAACAAGGTTATTTTCTTTCAAATATTGCTTATTTTACCGGAAATATGCCATACGTGAGGTGTTTTTATTAGCATAAAAGGGATGACTGGCTCTGCCTCAGCCGGTCCTGCAGAAAATACGCGGTGGCATCACCGCGCACTTTGGAATGTCCTTACGTGCAGAAGAGGTCATTTTCAGAAAAATGTGGCTACCGTGGGACTTCTACCACCTTTATAAGTACGTTTTACTATGTAACTCAATTATTCTGGGAAAAACCCGTATAATCCCTTTAACATAAACTAATTTTCACTTGTTGCAATCACCGTAAACCGATGTAACTCCTTCATACTTGAGGCAGTTAGGAAGAAAACGTGAATATCGCATTTCCGTATTATCGCCAAATATCGCCTCCGAACCCACCCAAAACTGTGCCCTGGAACCGCCTCTGTTCAGGTTAAGAACTCAAAATTTTGACTCCAAATGCGGTATTCAATTATATGAAAAGTCCCAAAATTTGCATGTGCCTGCTCCCAGTCGTTCTGGAGATATCTTCGAAAAACATGAGGGGGGGGGGGGGGAATCCGCCGCCCTCCCTGTTACAAATAGGGTTAAGAAATTCACTTTTCAAATAAAAAAAAAAAATGATTTCGAGGATTTTTTTTTTCTCTCCCGAAAAAATTATTTTGAGGGGTCAAAAACACAAAATTTTGCAAATTCGAGATAACCATTTTGAAGAGAATGTCATTTTCTTTCTTTTGACGTATTGGTTTTGCAAGTTGCTTCAAAACTCTATTTTCTACGATTGTTCAAACATTTATCGTTTTCCACCGAAGATGGCATGACATGACGTCATTAAAACGTCATTATCTCCCAAAATACTCCATCAATTTAATTGAAATTTGGGGAGAAGACGTATAATTGATGCAGCATAAAGTACTGAAAGTTTGACGTTGATATCTATTATAGTTTACAAGTTATTGAGAAAATCCAGAGGGGGCAGATTCTGCCCCCCCCCCCCCCCCCAGCGGGGCGCGGGTTAAGTGTCACCGTGGCTGCTTGAATTGTATCGGGTGCGCTGTTTTTGTCTATCATTGAAAGAAAGGGATACATACAAACTTCAAATTCAATTACTCGAGAAAAACCTTCCGTTTTCATGAAGTTTTATCCTACTAAGATCATTGTTTTTCACGTTCAGTGCAGGGAACGCGCGCGGGGGGACATACTTGTATTGAATGCCCCTCCCAGATTCCTGTGGGGGGGGGGGGGCATTTGCCCCTGATGCCCCCTCCCTCCCCACTGGATCCGCCAGTGCCAGCAATTACGGCCAAAGAGAGAGCCTCTGCCAGACACGTAATGGAATTCATTTTCCCATTTTCCAAATTTGTATAAGGAATTGCAAAAGTTGTGTCATGCCGCGAAGCGGCGCGAATTTTTTCGTTTTTTTTACTGTGGATAGCTGGATTTTGACTGCTGCAAAGACAATTTTTACGATTCACGATAAATCGGGAACGCGCGGCATACTTGTAATGTCGGACCCCCCCCCCAGATTCCTGTGATGGGTGGGGGGGGGGGGAATTTGCCCCTGATGCCTCCCTGGATGGGGGGAATTTGCCCCGCCAGTGCAAAGGTCAAGGTCAGTACCGTTAACTGCCGCCCATTCAGGTCAAGGTCAGTAGTAGTACCACACAGGTCAAGGTCAGTACATGCCGTCCACACAGTATCATTCCAAAACTGTTCACACTTGACACGATGTGCTTCACTATCGTTCAACACTAACATATTCTCGAAATACTAATTTTCATTCACATCCAAGCCCTGCCCCGTGGGCCCCACAGGACCTACTCTCCTGCATCAGCACCTACATGCTGAAGACACTGTTCTACTTCGAGCTGGAGTCCGAGTCGGACCTCTCCAGCTGGGGGCTCGGCTCCGTCTCGCGGCACGTGCTGCGCATCCTGGACGCGCTGGAGCAGGCGCTGCGCTACAAGAACCTGCGCAGCTACTTTTTCCCAGGCCACAACGTGATGCTGAGGAAGGACTGCCGGCCGGCAGACTACGGCATGGACGCCACCATCCTGGAGCGGTTCTTGAGAACGCTGCACGCCGCCAGCAGCGGCGACGGACTGGTCAAACAGGTCAGTCCCCAGCGGCGACGGTATCGTCAAGTAGGTTAGGAAGGGGAAGAGGAGGAGGGAGTGTTCTGAGCTGAACTGACCCGATCTGGTCCGAACTAAACTTAACTAACCTAACCGAGCCTGGAATGAGCTGAGCAGGGCTGTACTGATCTGCCATGGTCTTAACTGCCCGCCCTGCCCTGTCCTGCCCTGCCCTGCCCTGCCCTGCCCTGCCCTGACCCGGCCCTGTTCCCGTTAGATCCCGGAGCGTCGCTGGCTGCGGGTCCACCGCCGGCGGGTGCGACAGGAGGAGCGTCTGGTGGCCGCTTGGCTGCATCTGCTGCAGCAGCAGCAGCAGCGCCAGCCGGCCGGCCAGTTCAGCCACCAGCAGGTTCGCTACCTGGACGAGCTGCTGCAGCAGGTGGCGCAGTCTGGCGGCCGATCGGAGAAGCTGGCCGGCGGCGAGAAGGAGCTCCTCTCCGATGTGAGTGCTACCTGCGGCTAAACGATAGGTCATGCCGCTCCATGGTGAAAAACACCTGCGCAGACGTCCGGCGGTGAACCAAACGTTCTGCGTTAAGCACTTCATGATAGATAATAACTTTCCAGCTAAACCTTTGAGCTGCAAACCCAAATGGGTCGGTTGTGCCGTCACCTACTGACGCTCGGTCTGCAGGTGCTGCGGACGCTGTCTCTGGCTGCCCAACAGCTGTACCCGGCCGGCTGTCTGGGCGACACGCTGTCTCAGCAGTCCCGCGGCCTGGGTGCCGCCGTCCAGCTGGCGGCCGCCACCGCCGCCGCCCCCGCCACCGCCGACGAGCCGCCCGGCCGGGCGCTGGTTCGCGCGCTGCGGGTGCTGGGCTCTCAGACGGAGAGCGGCAGGACCACGGGCCGGCTGCTGGCCCGCCTCTACACCGCCTCCGCGCTGAACGGCGCCCTGCTGGAGGAGGACCGCGCCAGACGTGATCTGATGCAGCTGAGACAGATGGCGCAGTTTGCCGCCGCCGTCTGCAGCCAGGTGGGCGCGGATAGTACAACCAGGCGGGCGGATAGTACAGCCAGACGGGCGGATAGTACGGCCAGGTGGGCGCGGATAGTGCAGCCAGGCGGGCGGATAGTACGGCCAGGTGGGCGCGGATAGTGCAGCCAGGCGGGCGGATAGTACAGCCAGGCGGGCGGATAGTACGGCCAGGCGGGCGGATAGTACGGCCAGGTGGGCGCGGATAGTGCAGCCAGACGGGCGGATAGTACAGCCAGGCGGGCGGATAGTACGGCCAGGTGGGCGCGGATAGTGCAGCCAGGCGGGCGGATAGTACAGCCAGGCGGGCGCGGATAGTACAGCCAGGCGGGCGGATAGTACGGCCAGGTGGGCGCGGATAGTACAGCCAGGCGGGCGGATAGTACGGCCAGGTGGGCGCGGATAGTACAGCCAGGCGGGCGGATAGTACGGCCAGGTGGGCGGATAGTACAGCCAGGTGGGCGGATAGTACGGCCAGGTGGGCGGATATAGTACAGCCAGGACGTGCGTACATCAGCATGCTCCTGATGTGATCAAACCGGGCGATTTTATAATGTCGTGGGCTATGAAATAATCAACCCACTGCTCGTATATCATCATCGTAATATTTAATTGCAAATCATGATGATGATTTGGACTTGAGAGCGCCACAACTGCCCTTCGATTGTAGTGATGAGATGATAATGATGTAGTTGACAGTATTATTTATTATTATTGATCGTTTCGTTTACGTATTTGATGTGTCATCATCTTTCCGTCAGATGGGCAGCGCGGCTCCGGAACTGGAGCTGCGGGCTCGCCGCGGCCAGCTGTGGGCTCAGCAGCTGCTGGAGCTGTCGACTCAGCTGGGCGGCATTCGGCTGGTGTTCACACCGGAGCGGGGCCGCACCATCAGCTGTCTGGTGCGTCCCGGCGGCCAGAGTCCTCCTCCGGTCAGACCGCGTGAGTCCTCCTCCGCTCGTCAGACTCCATGAGTCCCCCACTCGTCAGACCTCACATGTAGATATTTTCATTTCAGAGAACCGCTTCAACGCTGCGTTTTATTCAGCTTTACGCACCATTAGTGGCATTTATGACTACTATACAATTTTGTCTCGTTCCTAACACCCATTGTACATACAAACTTGCACCTTCTAAGATACTAATTTGTGTGATATTTGTGTTTCAGGAGCGGAGATAGAAATGGACCTGGAGTTCCTCCTGCAGGAGGCTGAGATGGAGGATAGCAGTGTTCCTCCGGCTCGCACTGTTCACCGCATGCTGCAGTTTGCCAACCCAATCAGGTAGGAGTGTGGCAATGCATACTCCTGACGCAGGGGCCAATTTCATATTCTCTTTCTCTTACTTCCTTTTTCTGTGTATTACTTTCGGACATCAATTACAGGCTAATGCGTCTATCGTGTACGTTCCACCTTTAGAGGTGGAACACCGTCAACACGTCCCACAGGAGCCGACCACACTCTCCGAACCAAGGCGATCGACGGTTCAAGGACAAATTTGCTACGTTTATAACCCTGCCCCAAAATAATGTTAAACAAGATAAAGCCTAACATCACATCAAAACGTCAAACACCACATGTCCGACGGACCTGCGAGCTCAGCAACTGCGGTGCTACTACCAGGAACTGGAAATTACAGTTCTCTCCGCTAGATGGTGTTGACGTGTGTTCGTGTTTGGCAGGTCGTGTGTGGACCACATGCGGCGCTACGGTCGCCAGCGGGGCCTCGGTCGTATCGTGCCCGCCATCATCCGAATGGGCCGCAGTGACGTGAGTTGGGGACGCCCGGGCCTAAAAGACCGATACGGGGGCAGACGGGGACAGCGGATGGGTTCCGGAGCAGTACGGGTCGTACGTGGCGCCGGTTAAAAAGCGCTACCGAGCTGGTAGCGCTTTTTTAGAGGAAAACATGATCAGGATGTTTTTCAATCAGATCTGGACAAGCTAGTTGAGTGGTCTGAAGCATGGCAGATTAAATTCAATTTGAGTAAATGTAAGATTATGCACGCTGGACGGGTTAGCAGTAAACATAGGTATGAAATGGGTGGGCAGAAAATGGAGCAGATTGAAAAGGAAAGAGATTTAGGTGTCGTGGTAAACAATAGACTATCAGCGTCAGACCAGGTTGTAGAAGCTAGGAAAAAGGCACTTAGAATGCTAGGGGCCATTAACAGAAATGTTTCCTACAAGAGTGAAAGGGTAATAACAAAACTGTATTGTGCATACGTTAGACCACATTTGGAGTATTGTGTACAAGCCTGGTCTCCAACATATGAGAAAGATTGCTGGTTGTTAGAAAGAGTTCAAAAAAGGGCAACAAAAATGGTTAATTGTCTTGGTAGTTTACCTTATGAAGATAGATTAAAAAAATTGGGTATGTTTTCACTTAGATATAGAAGGCTAAGAGGAGATCTAATTGAAGTCTTCAAATTTGTAAATAGTCAGCATTCTGGATATTTAAAGGGTATGTTTGAGTTCAATAGGGAAAATCGAGGTAGAGGTCATCAGCATAAACTCATTATGAAACAAAGTAGGACTAGGCTACGGCAGTCATTTTTCAGTAGAAGGGTTGTAGGACATATCCCCTGGAATATGCTACCAGGGGATGTCGCTGATGCAGTGACACTTGCTTCCTTCAAAATTAGATTAGATAAATACTTTACAGAGAAGGGATTAGTTCATAAATACTCGTGGGATTAGCCTTCTTTTATGCAGGTAGAGTAAGGTGATTTGAAGGGGCGAGACTGGTGGAGGGGGGGGGGGGGGGGGTGGGGTGGGGTGCAACCTCGGATGGGCCCAAGAGGCTCTTTGTTGCACTTTTCTTTTATGTCTTTATGGTGGCTGACGAAGGCATAAAACATCGATAGTTTTGCTATTACCGGCGTCATTTAACGATGTTCCATCGAAGTGAAAACAAGTGTTGCGGGGTTTGAATTGGGTGCTACCATGTAACCAGTAACCTTACGTTTTGAATATGCCCAATCTGCAGCGTACGGTGGTTCAGAGGCCTGGAAAGTGGGCGCTTGGCAATGCACACCGGCAATGACATTTCAGTTTTCACTCTATCCTTACGAAACGTGACATGTGACTTAATGCCTCATAAAATAAATGAGCAAATGCTGCGCACCCCTGACATTAATACTAACTGAAACGTAAAATGTCAAGAAAGCCATATTAGTCTCAGGATTTGCATAAATATCAGTTTCGGTTCCTAATTTGTGTGCCCGTCAACAGCGGATTACAGCATTTAATTGTTATCACCAGTTAAGATCGGATTTCACTACTCAGTGCCTACAAAAGAGCGTCATCTATTCACTGCCCGATCAAAGCGTTAGTCTCGGTCCTAGTTACAGGCCCATCGATCTGGCATCGAACAGCGATGCAGCAGGTTAATATCACTGTTACAGCAATATTATAGCGTAGCAGGCCAAACACAAAAAAACATGACAGCGACTTTTGTCTAGTCCCAGATACCTCATCTTAGGATAGGTAATGTTAACGTGAGAATATTAGCTGTTCTAGACAATATTTTGGGTGTTTGTTCTCACGACTTTAAGTGATTATGTCGTTGTTCCGCCATTCTATCGTGACCGTGGACTTCAGTGTGTTACTTTAAACACATCTACGTTAGCTTGACCAGGCACGTAGCCAAGGCCCCCCCCCCCCCCCCTGGAGGCCAGGGGGCTCTTGTCGGCTTGCTGTGCGCACCGAAAGGGGCCGACGAGACCGCGAAGCGCGGTTCATGGGCTCTTTTAAGAGTCGGAAGACCACGCGAAGCGTGGTCTTTAGAGAGTTTAGAGCACTTCAGAGACCATTTAGGCCACTCTCTGAAAGACCAGAGGGCCCCTTGGACGTTCAAAAGAGCACTGTGCATGTCAGAGGGGTCCCTGACCAGATCGAAAGGGCCCCTGGGTGGGTCAGAAGGGCCCCTGAACATGCCGAATGGGCCCCTAGTCAGCACAGAGGGGCCCCAGGGCAGGTTGGAGGGCCCTCTGAGCTTGTCGGCAAGGCGACAAAGCAGCCAGTGCAGTTCCTTGCCAGGTCGGAAGGCCCCCTTAGAAGGCTGTAGGGCCCCTGGACAGACCAGTGAGACCCTGTAAAGTTCAAAGGGCCCCTGTGCAGATCGGAGGGGCCCCTGACAAGACCGAAAGGGCCCCGGAGCGGGTAAGAAGGGCCCCTGGACATGCCAAATTGGCCCCTAGCCAGCACGGAGGGGCCCCAGGGCAGGTCGGAGGGCACCTTGAGCATGTCGGCAGGGCGACAAAGCAGCCAGCGCAGTCCGACTAGAAGAGTCGCTGGGCAGATCGGAGAGGCTCCTGGGCAAGTCAGAGGGGCCCCTGGCTGGACCGAAAGGGTCCTTGGGCCGGTCGGAAGGGCCCTTCAACATGCCGATGAGTTTCTAGCCAGACTGGAGGGGCCCCATGGCAGGTCGGAGGGGCCCCTGAGCATGTCGGCAGGGCGACAAAGCAGCCAGTACAGTCCCTGGCCAGGTCGGAAGGACCTCTGGACAGGCCGAATGGGCCCCTGATACACAAGAGGGGCTTCTTGGAAGGTCAGAGGGGTCCCTGGTCAGACCAGAAAGGTCCAAAACACGTGGAGATCCCAGATGAAGATTAAATACAAAGAGGACTTACACCACAAGAAAAATATTAAAGTCGGAGCTTTCGGGTATGTTATAACACCCTTCGTCAACGATTAAGAGGCATTCGGTAAAGGTCATTGCTCGTCTTTAAGATACTCGAAAGCTCCGATTTTAATATTTTTCTTGTGGAGTAAGTCCTCTTTGTATTTAATATAAATTACCAACTCCACATCATGTCTTTTCGCGGATCCCAGATGAGTCCCTGAACAGGTTGGAAGGGCGTTGAAAAGGTCGGAGGGGCTACTAGACGATCTGAAGGGACCATGGGCCTTTCAACAGTAAGAATGCAGTTGTCCAGGGAATAAAACTCGATATTTTCGCGCGCTCCGCGGCACAATTTAACTACAAGTTATAGTATATGCGGGTTAAAAAATCGTGCCGTTTCTCGGCCCATTTATGTGATGTTGCTACTTTCCTATATGATTGGGCAAAATAGTTCGCTTTAGCACTTTTTTCCGCACTTTTAAACGCACAATAACATGTTTAGAGGTCCGCACCATACGCAATACGACGCATTGATGAGAATGCATAGCCAGGTCATAAGACTACACAAAATCGCAATTGATTTCGGAGTTCCAGGTCTTGAGCCTAAAACAATATTCGAAGTTGGTATAGCTGATTCAAATTATTGTTGTCGCTTGTTCCAAGATTGGTATGGCCCATGCCATACATGTCATACTGCATTATCCATCCTTGCAACGTGCCTTTTCATCCGTTTTGCTTGGCCCTTTCAACGCTCGGGAAGAGGGCCCTTTCGAGGCGCCGCTCCCGCCGGACGAAATCCTGGCTACGTGCCTGAGCCTGACCACACGGTAAATCCGGACTGGTGACCGTGGACTTCAGTGTGTTTCTTTAAACACGTCCACGTCAGTCTGACCACATGGCAAATCTGGACTGACGTAGGCAGTTAACTGGCGGTATTGAGACAGACTCGTTCTGTTTATTTTTACCGGAGACATCCTGATATGGCCACATTCATAACAGATTTTGACGTAACGCCTTCGAACAGCATTATTTCCTTGAAGCGAGATGCAGTATAAGGTACGGAAAGTTTCACGTTGATATCTATCACAGTTTTAAAGTTATTAAGAAAATCCTGGGGAGGGCAGATTCTGCCCCCCCCCCCCCAGCGGGGCGCGTGTCACCGGGGCTGCTTGAATTGCATCAGGTGCGCTGTTTTATCTATCATTTAAAGCAAGGGATACATACAAACTTCAAATTACATCACTTGAGAGATAAAACAAATCCGTGTTCATGAAGTTTTCTCCTAAGATCATTGTTTGTCACGTTCAGTGCAGGGAACGCGCAGGGACGGGGGGGCATACTTGTATTGCATGCCCCCCCCCCCCCCCCCCCACCTCCCCAGATTCCTGTGGGGGGCGGGGGAATTTGCCCCTGATATCCGCCCCTGGATTCGCCAGTGGGGGCGGATACCC
Organism: Chirona hameri; assembly: GCA_036785665.1. Classification (NCBI taxonomy): domain Eukaryota; kingdom Metazoa; phylum Arthropoda; class Thecostraca; order Balanomorpha; family Balanidae; genus Chirona; species Chirona hameri. Next base: position 41,651 of record JAXIVJ010002353.1, read on the forward strand.
TCCCCCCTTAGGTTTGTTTTGGAAATAGCGAAAAACGACGCCATTTCGGGCCGCAATTTTTTGGCACAACTGCTTGCCTATCAATTGCCCAAATCCTGTTAATTTGTTTACCTCGGGTCTCCTCAGGTCACGTCACTAAGTCAAGTCTAGTGATCCCACCTCCAAAAAGTGTAAGGTCGTGCCGCAGCCACATTGTTTGAGCGTTCAGTTAGATACTCACAGGATTGAATCAGGTCATAAACACCTACAATTCACTATTTCGGATGATTTTTACATCGGTGACCTAATGTGAAGTTTATTTTGTGACATCCCAATTATAAGTAATTGGGGAAACATGAAAATGCATATAAATCCACAGGAAAGGGCTAAATTTGCCAAATTTTCACCAGAGTCTTTTGCAAAATACAAAAAGATCCAGTGGCTAGTTTCTGAGATACAAATACGTGGTGCACACGTGTGCACGTGCAGAAGCACCCCACCCCTGACTTGTGGGAAAGTGGCGGCTGATAGATTCCTAACCCGTAACCACACACTAAATTTGAACACAATCGGCTCAGCAGTTTCCCCCACCCACTCCCAATTGTGTGTCGACGTTCCTGATTCAACAACCCCCGATCTCCCCCACTCTGCCGCTAATGAGCAATTGTTCAAAGGATATTGAAATTCAAGATAATCCGGAAATAATTTAAAGATACTTATTTTGGCTGTGAAATACAAAAACTTAGGAATATCATGACATCTGCATTGGATTTGTATACATTTATCACCAGGTAAGCATATTTTATTTTAATTGAATACCTATCAAGCGAAACATGACATGGAAATACTGAAATCAGGGTGGGCAACATTTCTTGAATGGGGGGGGGGGCAAAACGGCTCACGGGGGGGGGGGATTTACCCCCCCCCCCCCCCCCCGTCAACATGTTAAAAAAGGCCCTGGAATAAGAAGACGGGATGGCGTTGCTGATCATTTGATGTGGAGTTTGGGCTTAATCATATGCCTATTCAGTCTGTGAAGTTCGCCGTGTTGGAGCAGCACTAAGCTGGCATGCACGAACACTGTTGCTAGCCGTCGCAAACAAATCCCAGAATAGACAACCTGAAGCAAGCTGATGCAATCTGAGTCTGTGCCGGTGAAAAATTAGCCAACTCCAGAGTCACACAGTCCGAAGGCGGCCTGCTCATCGCTGGGGACTGACAAGAAGTGCTCCTCTAATTGTGGTCCTGAACTGAGAAATTCACATCAAGGGTGGTACAGACCGGCACGGACTTTCCTTGAGGAAAAGGTTGATAGTTACAGCTGAAGCATAAACGTGTCGTAAGTTGATTGGTTTCTATATTTATTTGTATGACCATCTTACTGTTGTTATCTGGACTCAGTTGGCTCTCGGAATATCTGTTAAGTTAAGCTTCACTCATAGCGAATATATAAATGAACTCGATGGTGTTCCCTGAAGTTTAAACATTTGAACAGACAGGATATGCTAAAAGGGTTATTTAAAATTTTAATTATTTAAGAGAGCTTTTGGATGTATTTGCTTCCTCGTTTTATATCTTAAACAAATTTAGTTCTATTTAATTTTGCGACATAATCTAAGGCTACACCTACTGACCTAACAATGATGCTTTTTTAGACACTGATAAGACATCTGACATCCCTTTTACGCCCCTTTTTCAATACTCAAATATCTGATGTTTGTGCACATTTTGCTTGTGATGAAGTAGTGATATTGACATGACGTCTCTCTCGTCTGACAGCTGCTGGAGAAGCTGGCAGAAGGTCTCCCGTCTCAGGAGCGGGCCCTGGCGCGGGAACAGCTGCAGCAGTATCGGTCACCGCTGCCCGGGACCCGCTGTTCCTCCCCCAAACCAGACGACAAGGTGGGTATTCCTCTGTTCCTCCCCGGCGGCAGACGACAAGGTGGGTATTCCTCTGTCCCTCCCCGCATCAGACAAGGTGGGTATTCCACTGTCCCTCCCCGCATCAGACGACAAGGTGGGTATTCCACTGTCCCTCCCCGCATCAGAGAAGGGGGTATTCGACTGTCCCTCCCCGCATCAGGCGACAAGGTGGGTATTCTACTGTCCCTCCCCGCATCAGACGGGAAGGTGGGTATTCCACTGTCCCTCCCCGCATCAGACAAGGTGGGTATTCGACTGTCCCTCCCCGCATCAGACGGGAAGGTGGGTATTCCACTGTCCCTCCCCGCATCAGATAAGGTGGGTATTCCACTGTCCCTCCCCGCAGCAGACGGGAAGGTGGGTATTCGACTGTCCCTCCCCGCATCAGACGGGAAGGTGGGTATTCCACTGTCCCTCCCCGCATCAGACAAGGTGGGTTTTCGACTGTCTCTCCCCGCATCAGACGACAAGGTGGGGATTCCACTGTCCCTCCCCGGCGGCAGACGACAAGGTGGGTATTCCTCTGTTCCTCCCCGGCGGCAGACGACAAGGTGGGTATTCCGCTGTCCCTCCCCGCATCAGAGAAGGTGGGTATTCCACTGTCTCCCCCGCATCAGACAAGGTGGGTATTCCTCTGTCCCTCCCCGCATCAGACAAGGTGGGTATTCGACTGTCCCTCCCCGCATCAGACGACAAGGTGGGGATTCCACTGTCCCTCCCCGCATCAGACGACAAGGTGGGTATTCCTCTGTCCCTCCCGCATCAGACAAGGTGGGTATTCAACTGTCCCTCCCCGCATCAGGCGACAATGTGGGTATTCTACTGTCCCTCCCCGCATCAGACGACAAGGTGGGTATTCCACTGTCCCTCCCCGCATCAGAGAAGGGGGGTATTCCACTGTCCCTCTCCGCATCAGACGACAAGGTGGGTATTCTACTGTCCCTCCCCGCATCAGACGGGAAGGTGGGATTCCACTGTCCCTCCCCGCATCAGACAAGGTGGGTATTCGACTGTCCCTCCCCGCATCAGACGGGAAGGTGGGTATTCCACTGTCCCTCCCCGCATCAGAGAAGGTGGGTATTCCACTGTCCCTCCCCGCAGCAGACGGGAAGGTGGGTATTCGACTGTCCCTCCCCGCATCAGACGGGAAGGTGGGTATTCCACTGTCCCTCCCGCATCAGACAAGGTGGGTATTCGACTGTCTCTTCCCGCATCAGACGGGAAGGTGGGTATTCCACTGTCCTCCCCGCATCAGACGGGAAGGTGGGTATTCCACTGTCCCTCCCCGCATCAGACGGGAAGGTGGGTATTCCACTGTCCCTCCCCGCATCAGACGGGAAGGTGGGTATTCCACTGTCCCTCCCCGCATCAGACGGGAAGGTGGGTATTCCACTGTCCCTCCCCGCATCAGAGAAGGTGGGTATTCCACTGTCCCTCCCCGCAGCAGACGAGCAGGTGGGTATTCTACTGTCCCTCCCCGCATCAGACGGGAAGGTGGGTATTCCACTGTCCCTCCCCGCATCAGACAAGGTGGGTATTCGACTGTCCCTCCCCGCATCAGACGGGAAGGTGGGTATTCCACTGTCCCTCCCGCATCAGAGAAGGTGGGTATTCCACTGTCCCTCCCCGCATCAGACAAGGTCAGACTTGTCAATGATTCATATTTGTCATGAGTCGATTCACAGTGATTCACGGACCATAATGAATGATTCAATCATGATTCAATCACTCAACATTATCATAATGAATGATTCAATCATGATTCAATCACTCAACATTACCATAATGAATGATTCAATCTTGATTCAATCACTCAACATTAAAGGGAAGTGTCGACTCCTTTGTCTAACTCCTTTGATTTTGAATGTGCGACTCTAAAATTTTATGAGCGTGATAGGGAGGTCATGCTCTACCTGTGTGCCAATTTTCATGCACATCAGAATAGTCTGCTGTTTGACCTTAAACATATGACCTGCTCTAAATCCTTTGATTTTAAATGTGTGACTCTAAGATTTCATGAGCGTGATAAGGAGGTTAGGTCCTACCAGTGTGCTAATTTTCATGCAAATCAGAATAGTCCGCTGTTTGACCTTAAACCTATCTGACCTGCTATAACTCCTTTGATTTTAAATGTGCGACCCTAAGATTTTACCAGAATGATCACTAGGTCGTGATCTATCTGTGTACCAATTTTGAAGCCAATCCAAATAGTCCGCGAATGTATTTCCTAATGTGAATGTGAATGTGAGCCAATTGGACACGCATGTTGTTTATTTTGATTATAAAATGATATCTATAATATTTATTATAATTGCAAATTCCAAGTTCCAAAAGCATTAATGACTTTACGTTTCACTTTTTAAGCGAATAGAACATTTATTTTGATTTTGCATTAGGTATTATTTTGTATAAAGCATGATGTGGAATAAAGCGGCGCCGATGCGACAGTGATATTTGGGACATGCGGAGGTCATGCAAATGTTTGTTTATGATTTAGTTTTTGATATGGTATAGCCTAGAAATTAGGAAAAGGTAGGTACCTTTTGATAAATTTTCGTGTGAAAAAGGTGTGCGTGTACTGTGTGGTTTATGAACCGAAGTGTGAGTTAGTTACCTTTTTCTAAGTATTTAGGTACCTACCCCTAACCCTACCAGTTCTAAGGTATTCACCTAGTTAGGGCTGATCGAACAGTGGCTTTGTGCCCACTGGAGTTGGACACAAAGCCTCGCTTTCTTTACGCATAGATGAATTACAGGCTACAGCTCAGGACACAGAGCTCATATAATTGGCCATGAAGTGCCTGGTTTGTCCACAGGGCACAGATGAATGCTGGGCCGCTGGCATATTTTGTGGACAGTTTATGCTGTTCGACCAAAAAAGAATGATTCTTTGAGCAATGAATGATTCAATCAGCCTATTTTCTCTGTATGAATGATTCAATCAGTGACTCACAACAGGTTTGCGCATGAGGTGAATCGATTCATGAGTCATTCATTTGAAATAAGAATGATTCAATCAAAAGTAGTCGATTCACATTGAATCATTGACAAGTCTGGACAAGGTGGGTATTCTACTGTCCCTCCCCGCATCAGACGAGAAGGTGGGTATTCCACTGTCCCTCCCCGCATCAGACGGGAAGGTGAGTTTTCCACTGTCCCTTCCCGCATCAGACGGGAAGGTGGGTATTCCACTGTCCATCCCCGCATCAGAGAAGGTGGGTATTCCACTGTCCCTCCCCGCAGCAGACGAGAAGGTAGGTATTCTACTGTCCCTCCCCGCATCCGACGTGAAGGTGGGTATTCCACTGTCCCTCCCCGCATCAGACAAGGTGGGTATTCGACTGTCCCTCCCCGCATCAGACGGGAAGGTGGGTATTCCACTGTCCCTCCCCGCATCAGAGAAGGTGGGTATTTCACTGTCCCTCCCCGCATCAGACAAGGTGGGTATTCCATTGTCCCTCCCCGCATCAGGCGACAAGGTGGGTATTCTACTGTCCCTCCCCGCATCAGACGAGAAGGTGGGTATTCCACTGTCCCTCCCCGCATCAGACGGGAAGGTGGGTATTCCACTGTCCCTCCCCGCATCAGAGAAGGTGGGTATTCCACTGTCCCTCCCCGCATCAGACAAGGTGGGTATTCGACTGTCCCTCCCCGCAGCAGACGAGAAGGTGGGTATTCTACTGTCCTTCCCCGCATCAGACGACAAGGTGGGTATTCCACTGTCCCTCCCCGCATCAGGGAATGTGGGTATTCCACTGTCCCTCCCCGCATCAGACGGGAAGGTGGGTATTCCACTGTTCCTCCCCGCATCAGACGGGAAGGTGGATATTCCACTATTTCTCCCCGCATCAGAAAAGGTGGGTATTCCACTGTCCCTCCCCACATCAGAGAAGGTGGATATTCCACTATCCCTCCCCGCATCAGAGAAGGTGGGTATTCCACTGTCCCTCCCCGCATCAGACGGGAAGGTGGGTATGCCACTGTCCCTCCCCGCATCAGACGACAAGGTGAGTATTCCTCTGTCCCTCCCCGGCGGCAGACGGGAAGTTGGGTATTCCACTGTCCCTCCCCGCATCAGACGGGAAGGTGGGTATTCCACTGTCCCTCCCCGCATCAGACGGGAAGGTGGGTATTCCACTGTCCCTCTCCGCATCAGACGGGAAGGTGGGTATTCCACTGTCCCTCCCCGGCGGCAGACGACAACGTGGGTATTCCACTGTCCCTCCCGGCATCAGACGAGAAGGTGGGTATTCGACTGTCCTTCCCCGCATCAGACGGGAAGGTGGGTATTCCACTGTCCCTCCCCGCATCAGACGGGAAGGTGGATATTCCACTATCCCTCCCCGCATCAGAGAAGGTGGGTATTCCACTGTCCCTCCCCGCATCAGACGGGAAGGTGGGTATTCCACTGTCCCTCCCCGCATCAGACGGGAAGGTGGGTATTCCTCTGTCCCTCTCCGCAGCAGAGAAGGTGGGTATTCCATTGTCCCTCCCCTCAGCAGACGACAAGGTGGGTATTCTACTGTCCCTCCCCGCATCAGAGAAGGTGGGTATTCCACTATCTCTCCCCACATCAGACGGGAAGGTGGGTATTCCTCTGTCCCTCCCCGCATCAGACGGGAAGGTGGGTATTCCACTGTCCCTCCCCGCAGCAGACGACAAGGTGGGTATTCTACTGTCCCTCCCCGCATCAGAGAAGGTGGGTATTCCACTGTCCCTCCCCACATCAGACGGGAAGGTGGATATTCCTCTGTCCCTCCCCGCATCAGACGGGAAGGTGGGTATTCCACTGTCCCTCCCCGCAGCAGACGACAAGGTGGGTATTCGACTGTCCCTCCCCGCATCAGACGGGAAGGTGGGTATTCCACTGTCCCTCCCCGCATCAGACGACAAGGTGGGTATTCTACTGTCCCTCCCCGCATCAGAGAAGGTGGGTATTCCACTGTCCCTCCCCGCATCAGAGAAGGTGGGTATTCCACTGTCCCTCCCCACATCAGACGGGAAGGTGGGTATTCTACTGTCCCTCCCCGCATCAGAGAAGGTGGGTATTCCACTGTCCCTCCCCGCATCAGAGAAGGTGGGTATTCCACTGTCCCTCCCCGCATCAGAGAAGGTGGGTATTCGACTGTCCCTCCCCGCATCAGACGGGAAGGTGGATATTCCACTATCCCTCCCCGCATCAGAGAAGGTGGGTATTCCACTGTCCCTCTCCTGCGGCAGACGACAAGGTGGGTATTCCTCTGTCCCTCCCTGCATCAGAGAAGGTGGATATTCCACTATCCCTCCCCGCATCAGAGAAGGTGGGTATTCCTCTGCCCCTCCCCGCATCAGACGGGAAGGTGGGTATTCCACTGTCCCTCCCCGCATCAGACGGAAAGGTGGGTATTCCACTATCCCTCCCCGCATCAGACGGGAAGGTGGGTATTCCACTGTCCCTCCCCGCATCAGACGGGAAGGTGGATATTCCACTGTCCCTCCCCGTATCAGAGAAGGTGGGTATTCCACCGTCCCTCCCCGCATCAGACGGGAAGGTGGGTATTCCACTGTCCCTCCCCGCATCAGACGGGAAGGTGGGTATTCCTCTGTCCCTCCCCGCATCAGACGACAAGGTGAGTATTCTACTGTCCCTCCCCGCATCAGACGGGAAGGTGGGTATTCCACTGTCCCTCCCCGCATCAGACGGGAAGGTGGGCATTTCACTGTCCCTCCCCGCAGTAGACGAGAAGATGGGTATTCGACTGTCCCTCCCCGCATCAGACAAGGTGGGTATTCGACTGTCCCTCCCCGCATCAGACGGGAAGGTGGGTATTCCACTGTCCCTCCCCGCATCAGACGGGAAGGTGGATATTCCACTCTCCCTACCCGCATCAGACGGGAAGGTGGGTATTCCTCTGTCCCTCCCTGCATCAGACGGGAAGGTGGGCATTTCACTGTCCCTCCCCGCAGTAGACGAGAAGGTGGGTATTCGACTGTCCCTCCCCGCATCAGACGGGAAGGTGGGTATTCCTCTGTCCCTCCCCGCATCAGACGGGAAGGTGGGTATTCCTCTGTCCCTTCCCGCATCAGACGGGAAGGTGGGTATTCCTCTGTCCCTCCCCGCAGCAGACGGAAGAGGGCTCCTTGATCGTACCGGACGACATTTCAGGACAGTGGTCAGTTTTCATGTTACACGGAGAAGGTCAGGTGCTCGTGGTCTCCTATGGATAGTCCGTGCTTCGGTGTTCAGAGGGCATCGATCCTGGTTTTTCCCGGACTGATGTAGACCTTTTCATTGTGTTTTATGTATCCGAAGGTATCGGGTATCCGAAGGCGTCGTGCAGACGAGCTTCCATGATTTGTTAAGCAATCAACCAAATGTATTATGTTAGATTCATCTAGCACTAGCGTGCGTTCGAATTGCGTGGTTTTACCGTGACAGGTCATCCTGCAGTATTTGCGATGCGTGGCTGGCCGTATGAGCCAGCCCGATGTATTCGTGTGTGCGCCACACATAGGCTGCTCGTCTGATATAGGTCACCGGCTCGTCAGACAGCGGCGGACGCGGGGCGCCGAGGTCACCGGCTCGTCAGACAGCGGCGGACGCGGGGCGCCGTGTTCGCTGTCGATATCGATTGTTGATGCGCGTGTTGATTTCGTACGCGGCTATCGATGTCTGGGGCGGTCCGTGACCGGCGGGGAATCTGACCGCCCGCAGGAGCCGACGGTGGACGGTAGCGCGACCCACACGAACGGCACGCTGCCGCCGCTCCAGGTCAGCGGGACGGTGGACGGCAGCGCGACCCACACGAACGGCACGCTGCCGCCGCTCCAGGTCAGCGGGCGGCTCACACCATCACCGGCGGAGGACGGCACGCGGCTCGGACGGCTCCGGCTGGCCGACGGGAGGATGAAGTTCGGCCCGGAGGAGGATGGAGCGACAGCGAGCCTCGGCAGGAGGAACCCGGCCTTCGCTGCGGAGGAGTCGGACGCGGACGAGGGTTGGGTCGCGAACGTGCAGCCGCCGGCCGAGTCGGTGGAACAGGCGACAAAGGCGCAGTTTTCTACGAGTCTGTGAGAGATTGGGAGAGGGACTGGTACCGATAGAGAATGTGTAGTTGCGTTCTTACGAAACAATGAAAATATATTAATCGGCTTCTATTAATCGAAATATTGACTGGGATGTGTGAACTGATTTTGAAGTATATCGCAGAAAGTGGCTGTTGTTCGCAAATAAATAACCGTTCATGCATTATTGTCGCCCAGACATACGCTCACTAATATTATCTAGGTTTATCATTGATATATTTATATGATGTGTGATGCCTGCAGTGCCAATACATAGCTTCCTTTGCCTTGTACCTGCATATGATCGACGCTTTTATTTTGCGCTTTCTGCTCCACGTCTTGTAAATCTAAATGCATAGTAATATTAATTTACATGCATTGAAACAAAAGCATATGTGCATAGTTGTCATGCCTGTGGTGTAGCATGTTTTGTTATGCGCATTGAGGATGTCAACATGTGAGGCATAAGTATATCTGCATCAGGCTCAGGAAAACCACAATAAATACGAAAAAGTATTATGCATGTGATTTGCCTATCGTCAAATGTCACGGTTACAATGCAATATCTTCTGGAAGCGGTGAAAAGATGCACTGATCAATATCTAGGCGGTAAATTTTAGTCGGAAATCTTAGCAGATCAGCAACACATCGACATTGGCCAAGACATTGGCGGCACTGGTTTTAGGCAGAATAGGCAGTTTAAAAGATGAAGGATAAAGAACCTAAAAGGCACGAGCAAGTCTGATGTTTTGTTTTGTTCACTGCGATATTACAGCAAAGTGATGCGTGGCTCTGTCCGGCCCGGAGCTCTGTCAAGCAAAATGGTGTAAATTTAAGTATGTATTGCTACTGAAATTATTAAGATTTAATCCATGATTACAGTCAGTGGATTTCCTTGTATTTCTTGAAAAGCCATACTTATTGGAATGGGTGGAATAGTCTCAATACCAATTTTATGTCCAGGCGAGCCGAAGAACACAGAGGAACCGCCAACTGAACAGAAGGCACCTTCGCCTCCGCCCCCGGTGGAGAAAAAGCCCTCCGTTGTAGAGGACAGCTCTGCTGAGGCTATAGCAATAACATCAGCCACTGATCACACAAACCACCTGGAGCGTCACGACCCTCCGCACCTGGTGACTAGCGGCTCTCAGCAGCGGAGTTCGTCGCCGCGTCCGATCCGGTCCTCCGCCGGCGTCGGCTACTCCTCAGCCGCCGCCGGCCGCGACACTCATCAGAAGCGCAGCAGCATGCTGGCCCCCCTGACCGGTGGCACCGGCTCCGGCTCCGTTGTCCTGGAGGTCTCTTCTCGAGGAGGCATGGCGCCACCGCCACGATCAAAGTCACCAACAGCGCCACTGTGATGCCACCCAGCGGTATGGCTTTTTCAGCCAAAGTACCACCAGTTGCACGCTTTATAATTAATGTTTTATTCCGAACTGCTGCCCACGACAAAGACATTCCAGTTCCTTGTACCGTCTACAAGAAATATTTTGTCCACGTCATATCGGTCTGTTAGGTAAGAGACGTTTCCGCTCTTCCTCTTTGACCAGTCCACGTAGCCATGGTTATTGTCCGGTTGCGTTACCAGGTTGTAGAGTTTGCATATTAAGTGGTTCCTTGTTGTTGTTTTTTACCGAGATTAATATATTCGGACATACCAATTGGCGGCTGTATATAAATGCTAACGTCGTACCGTGTTTGTTTCTGCAATAATGAAAAAAGTCGATATGATATCGTGGCTGGCACGGACGGGTTATCGTTATCGCCAGTCACGTTATCGTATCGGCTTGTATAATTATTGCAGAAACAAACACGGTACGACGTTAGCATTTATATGCAGCCACCAATTGGTATGGGTGATACTTCCGAAAGTTCCCTCTTTTCTTTCGCCAAACGAAAAATACATATTTTGTACCTCTAAAGACTATATACTTTCTACAATATCTGCCGTATCGCCCCCTCTTTCCCACTCTTCCCGTACACACAGTCGGCCGGCGCAGGCGGCGTCGCAGCCCCGTGCGCCGCTGCCGCCGACCCCACTGCCGCCGCGGCTGCAGTGCGTCGTCGGCGCCGACGATGACGACGACGGCGTCCGCAGCGTCGGCGGCGCCTCAGCTGGGCCATCGATCGCCGTCGGCGCTGCTATTGATTCGGGCGGCGGACCTTCCGAGCAGTGGCTGCGCGGCCGCTGTGTGAGTGAGAGGTGCCAGGCCGAACGAGTCCGCGCGGCGCCGGCGTCATGTCGTGAGCGCGATGTCCAGGCCGAGCTCGCAGGCCGACTACGACCCCGAGGACAGCAGCACGTTCCGTGGACCGATCCAGGTGGGTGTCAGAGTAGCGCGGGGGACGGTGAGGCAGTGCGAGGGAGGCAGCTCGGCAGGTGAGCGGCCCTGCAGGACCGCTGCGCCGTTGCGCCGCTGCGCCGCCGCCGCGCCGCTCCGAGACGTGCCGAGACAGACGGACGGCATGGCCTGGTGCTGGGCCACCATGCCGCCCCATACCGCCGTCATCGGCTCCGTTCGATTCACATCCCTTTACACTACACCACACAGCCTCAGCAGGAGGCTATCCATTCCAATGAGGAAATGATGAGCTGATAGACATTTACTGGCAGTGGCTAAGCAGTGGCTTTCTTTGGGTGTTCACGATTATCAAATTATGCTAGGCACGTACTCTGCTTGCGGCCTCGTAAAAGTATCAAACCATGGAAGAGGCTTCCGCAGTTCATGCTCATCCAGGGCCTATTTTAAGGGAAAACCACTGGGGGGGGGGGGGGGGGGGAAGGTATCCCCATTTTTGGGGGCACCTTTTTGTGGCAAAAGGTACCCCATTTTTTCCTCCGCGGATTTGGGCCAGTCACTTGATTTTGGTATTCGAGCTTAAGAAATCCACTTTTCGAATTCACAAAAATTGATTTTGTGGACATTTTTCCGAGAAAAAAATTGGGGGGGTAAAAAAAAACAAAAAATCACAAATCCAGACAGCCATTTGGAAGAAAATGTAATTTCCTTTCTTTTGACGTTTTTTATTTGCAATTTGCTTTGAAATTCTATTTTTACGATTTTCCCAACATTTATTGTTTTCCACCAAAAATGGCATGACATGACGTCATTAAAACGTTATTATCTCCCAAAACACTACATCAATTTCATTTAAATTTAGTGAGAAGACTTATAATTGGTGCAGTATAAGGTACTGCAAGTTTCACGTTGATATCTATCACAGTTTTAAAGTTATTGAGAAAATACGGGAGTGTGCAAATTCTCCCCCCCCCCCCCCTCCCAGCGTGGCGCGTGTCACCGGGGCTGCATGAATTGCATCAGGTGTGCTGTTTTGTCTATCATTGAAAGCAAGGGATATATACAAACTTCAAATTCAATCACTTGAGAAAAGACAAAAACTTCCGTTTTCATGAAGTTTTCTCCTAAGATCATTGTTTTTCACGGTCAGTGCAGGGAACGCGCAGGACGGTGGGGGGGGGGGGGAGGGGGAATACTTGTATTGCATGTCCCCCCCCAGATTCTTGTGTTCGTGTGTGTGTGTGGGGGGGGGGGGGGTTACCCCTGATGTCCGCCCCTGGATCCGCCAGTGGGGGCGGATGCCATCCCCCTTATATTTGTTTTGGAAATAGCGGAGAACGACGCCATTTCGCGCCGCCATTTTTGATACAACTGCTTGCCTATCAATTGCCAAAATCCTGTTAATTTGTTTACCTCGGGTCTCCTCAGGTCACGTCACTAAGTCAAGTCTAGTGATCCCACCTCCAAAAAAATGTGAGGTCGTGCCGCCGTAGCACATTGTTTGACCGATCAGTTGAATACTCACAGGATTTAAGAAGGTTACAAACACCTACAATTCTGCTATTTCGGATGATTTTTATATCGGTGACCTAAGGTGAAGTCTATTTTGTGACTTCCCAATTATAAGTCATTGGGGAAACATGAAAATGCATATAAATCCACAGGAAATGGCCAAATTTGCCCAATTTTCCCCAGAGTCCCGCATCTTTTGCAAAATACAAAGATCCAGTGGCGGATCTAGGGTTGGGCAAAATGGGCAATTCCCCCCTCCCCCCCCCAAACCGCCTGAAATCGGCGCAAGATTGACACATGTCCTGATATAGAAGAAAATCTCAGCAACTTTTACAAAGGAAAGTTAGCTTTAACACGCGCCCTGGACGGTGAGGGAGGGGGGGCGAAATCCACCCACCCATCCGGTTTTTCGCAGATAGCGCAAAAATGGCGGCGCTGCACGCCGCCGTTTTTTGCATACCTGTTCGAAAATGAACTACCCGCATTCTGTCAAATTCTTGATCTCGGATCATCTCAGGTCAGGTCACCAGACCTGGTCAGGTGATGACCCCACCTCCAAAACGTTTGCGGTAGTACCGCAGCCACAGTTTTAGGCCGATCGGTTTCAATCTTGCAGGATTCGATAAGATGATAGATACCTACAATTTGTTTATCTCGGATTTTTTTTATATCGGTGACCTATGGTCAGGTCAATTTCTTGACCGCCAACACTGTTTTGTCAATAACTATGACATAATAACGATAGAGAAGTGAAAACGGTACCAATGTGTTTGTCTCGTCGAGACACGTCCCCCAATATGCAACATGATCTAATTGGGTCACCACTTGACCTTGACCTGTGATCAAATTTCTCAGTTGACCTAACCTAGTCAACATTAACATGATTCAAAGCGCCTTGACGAGACAAACATAATGGCGTCAAACGTAATGCTTTATCTTTGTTAGGTAAAAAGTTATTTGTGAAAAACAGTTTTGCCAAAAAAATAACATTTTTGACATTTGATGACCTCTGGAACCTAAACTATTGACCTGAGCTAAAATCTGAGGACACCCTGTCGATTGAATTTTTGCAAGAGTTTCCCATTACTTTTCCGTTTGTTCCTAGCTATCATAGTTCATGTGATATCTGGGGATTTCTGGAGCGAAGTCCTAAAACTGTAAAACCTGACCTTTGATCACCTCTGGTGACCTCAATATTGACCTGACCTAAAACAAAAATACCGATATACTTTCCATAGAGCTTGTCTCGACCTATCTAACACCGTTTTTTGCTTGTTACGTTGCGTGGTTTTCGAGATCATAGGGGGAGGGGGCGTTTCGACGCATCCCCCCCCCCTCGAACTCGGCTCCTATGGGACGTACACCAAGCCCGAAAACACCGTTCGAAAGCTTGTCCAATTGATTTTCCAATTGAGTGTCCAATTGATTGCATTTTGAAGCTATTTCGGCATTTTCTCAACAGGTCAATATTGAGGTCACCAGAGGTCATCGAAGTTCAAATTTTCCATTTTTAGGACTTCACTCCAGAAACCTCCAGATATCACAGGAACTATGCTAGCTAGGAACAAACGAAAAAAAATGGAAAGCTCTTGAAACATTCAATCGACACGGATCGCCACGTGTCCTCAGATTTCAGCTCAGATCAATAGCTTAGGCTCCAGAGCTCATCAAATGTAAAAACCTATTTTTTAGCAAAAGAGTTTTCGCAAATTACTTTTTACCTGAATATGATAAGGAAATAATTTTGACGTCATCGTGTTTGTCTCGTCAAGGCACTTCGAATCATATTCATGGTGACCAGGTTAGGTCAACTTAGATATTTGACCTCAGGTCAAGGTCAAGTGGTGACCCAATTAGGTCATGCTGGACATTGGGAGACGTGCCTCGACGAGACAAACACATTGGTGGCAGTTTCACTTATCTATCTTTGTTTTGTCGAGAGTTATTGACACAAAAGTGTGGGTGACCTCGGATGACCTCGGCTGACCCTGTAGGGGTGGTCACTGAACGAAAATTGCACCTGAGTCTTCAAGAATGTCCTATGATAACATGATCTAGAAGTAATTGGGCTGATATCGTGCGTATCCTCAGAATAGGAAGCATTTGAATATTTCCCCATTGACTTATAATGGGTAGGTCACGAAATTGATCCGACCTTAGGTCACTGATATCGAACATCCGAGATAAACGAATTGTAGGTACCTAGGACTTTATAAAATCCTGTAAGTACGATGTATATCGGCCAAAAACTGTGGCTATGGTGTGACCACAAGGTTTGTTGGAGCTGGGGTCACGTGACTTGGTCTGGTGACCTGACCTGAGATGAACCGAGGTATTTTTTAACATAATGTGGACAATTGATGTTTGAACAGCTATGCTAAAAACGGTGGCGCTGCGCGCCGCCGTTTTTCCGCTATCCTTGAAAAACCTGTGGGAGGGGGAGGGGGGGCATCTAAACGCCCCCTCCCCCGGCACGGCGCGGGATAAAATCAGCTATAGCAAGCCAAATCCGATGCGTTTTCATAATTGTGTGACACTTTTTGGAATTCCCCCCCAACCCCAACCACCCGTTCTGGATCCGCCAATGCAAAGATCCATGTGGTATTTGTATCCTGTGACCTCCACGATGTAAAATATATTCACCCTGAGGTCATTCGTCATTTTTCTTCCATAACTGTTTTTACCGAACCAGTAAGGCGCCGTAGTTGGCGATGAACGAGCGAACGCAAAGGAAATGTATGGTGAATTTCAACTCGATCAGGGAAGTAGTTTCTGAGATACAAATACGTGGTGCACACGTGCGCACGTGCAGAAGCACCCCACCCCTGACTTGTGAGAATGTGGCGGCTGAGAGATCCCTAACCACACTCCAAATTTGAACACAATTGGCTCAGCAGTTGCCCCCACCCACTCCAAATTGTGTGGCGACGTTCCTGATCCAACAACACTCCCCTCTCCCCCACTCTGCCGCCAATGGGTGATGTTCAAAGATATTGAAATTCAAGATATTCCGGAAATAATGTAAAGATACTTATTTTGGCTGGGAAATACTAAAACTTAGGAATATCATGACATTTTCATTGGATTTGTATACATTTATCACCAGGTAAACATATTTTATTTTAATTGAATACCTATCAAGCGAAAAATTACATGGAAATACTGAAATCAGGGTGGGCAACATTTCTTGACTGGGGGGGGGGGGGCAAAACGGCTCACTGGGGGGCATTCCCCCCCAGTTAACATGTTAAAATAGGCCCTGTGCTCATCTGATTTGACATTCTTCTGTTCTCTGAAACATGATCGATCGCTTACATCAAAGGGAATAATTTTGGAATAAGCTCACGTAGATCAAGAAGTCTTATCCATATTTTTGTGTTGAGTAAATCAATGCATTTTTGTACATATGACAATAAATAATTGTCATTATTAATTGCCATGTTCAACAGAAATATCATGCCGAGTACGGACAACTTCGGTATTGCAAAAAAATATAAAATGTAAACTGATTTGACGGAAAGGATCATTAAAATTATAGATGTATTATTTGGCTATCACTAAAATGCGAACAATACCCTACATGTTAAGGTCATTCAACTCAAAAGATACAGCACTGCAGACAGTTTTGCCTCACTTCAAGGCCGTTGTGGCAGCACCATTTCTGCACTGGACAAAGAAAAGTTCACCATGCTGGAGTATTGGGCAGTAACAAACAGTAAAATCAAATCCGCGCAGCAATATTGAGTAGTTCTAAAGGGAAATATTCACCTTTTGATTTATTTATCTGCATTTTATGTGACAGGTGTATGGTATCAAATTGATCGCGCTTCAATTTAGAAGTGAAATAACAACTTTTTCTATTTCAAAAAAATTATTTTGGGAAATTACAAAATATGTACTTACATATGGTGACGAGCAGTATAATCCATCACTATCTCTGGTTTGAATGTTGATTTGTAAACAAGTCAGAGCCAGAAATGAAGTAAGTGCGCCAAGAACCGTGACAACGTCCCTGATTGGTCAATGAAACAAATCGCCTACACTAAATAGGTCGCCGTTGGGTGCATAAGTGAACTTCCGATAATATTGCCAATTTGTTCATTGTTTGATGATTTGGGGGAATTTTTTCGTGATAAAATAAAGCATATGTGTTCCTAGGTGTCGATTTATATACTTTTGGGGTGTCCCTCGCCCCCCCCCCCCCCCCCCCCAATGTTGAGTTGTTAAGTTCGGCCCCCCAATGGTAACCTCGCCCCCCCCCAATGTTTTTGCCCGCTGGCGGATCCAAGAGGGGGCAAAGCGGCCAACTGACAAGCCTCCCAAACCACAGCCTCATACAATGTAATATATTAATACAAAATTCAACAAAAGAGACAAAAAATCATAGACTGCTCTCTAGTATGCTCTCTTAACCCTATTTGTAACAGGGGGCGGATTCCGCCCCCCCCCCCTCATGTTTTTCGCAGATATCTCCAGAACGGCTGGGAGCAGGCCCATGAAATTTTGGGACTTTTCATAGAATTGAACTCCGCATTTGGAGAAAAAATTTTTAGTTCTTAACCTGAACAGAGGCGGTTCCAGGGCACATTTTTGGGTGGGTTCGGAGGCGACATTTGGCGATAATACGATTGGCGATACACATTTGGCGATAAATGCGATCTTCACGGTTTCTTCCTAACTGCCTCAAGAATGAAGGAGTTACATCGGTTTACGGTGATTGCAACAAGTGCAAATTAGTTGATGTTAATGAAATATCATACAAATTGCATGGCAGAGGCGGTTTCAGGGGCTTGAAAAGAGGGGGGTCCAGGAAGTATTCAATGCTGGGCGGGAAGCCAAAAGAGCAATTTAAGGGGCATTTATAGCTATCAAGATGTAAAAGATAGCTTCTGCTTCCGTTGTTTGCATAATTTATTACATATAGAGTTTCAGGGGCGTGTTCAGGAACATGAAAAGGGGGGCGACTGGCATGGTGATGACGATATGCCAGCGATAACGGCGCAATAGACGTTTAGCTTATAATGATATATGCACATATGAGGCCAGAAAAGGGAATACAGTTTTTTTTTTGCAGAGGCGCGCTCAGGAATGGAAGAAAGGGGGTCATATTATTGCAAGGAAACTAAGAGGCATGGGCGTACAATGACATAACATACTGCAGTTTTTGGATGAAACACGCACCACAGGCTACTCTACGAACGATTATAAGATAATAGGCGAGTCCAGGTAGGGTAAAAAGGGGGGGGGTAAGAAATGTTAATTGAAGTTGTAAGTGAAATAGTCACTGTTCACTAGTTAGTATCATAATAGCGGATAATATACTTATCAAAAGGTCTTGCGCCGCCCCAGTTTGGATCCGGGATACGCCTATTACAATAGCGTATCCCGGATGTAATGAAGTCAAATAATCAAATCAAATAAAATGAAGAAGAAAAAATCAAATAATGAAGTACAACATGCACAAAGGAACTATCTACGATCAGTAATATATTTATAGTGCTGGATAGCAACTTGTATGCGGTTAATATTTTTTTTTCAATTTGACCTCCCTTTTTCACTAACCTGGTACCGCCTATGGCAAAAAATATGATTTATAACTGTTTTGTATAATGTCACAATCACATACCATTTCATTTATAAAAAAACATAAAAAATGGTTTTATTACGCATTTACTTCACCCCCATATTGGGTGACCTGCACACGCCTATGATTTTTTTCTTTTGAAACGTCACCGTCATATATCAATTTCCAATTCAATCTCTATCGATTCCTATTAGTTGTGTTAAAATCCGTCGATAAACATGAAAGCTATGTTTGATCAAAAATACCACTAAAAAGTTTAGTTTTTGCCCCCCTGTTGCCCCCTATCCCAAATTTAGATTTTTGTATTATTTAGAAATGTAGATCGTGTTGAGGGAAACCAAACACCGTTTGATTTGTGAAAATCGGACGGGTAGATCTTGATATCTCCGGGGGGGGGGGGGCGGAATCCGCCCCCCCCCCCTGTTACAAATAGGGGTAGCCAGGAGCCTGTTACAAATAGGGTTAAATGCTATAAGTCAGTCAAAAATAGTTAGATCATTTTAAAATGTGGTATGTTAGTTGCTTATATGTGCTTCTCTGACATATATTCCGTTTGTTTAATATCGTTGAAAAAGTTGATTTTGTGGGCAATAAAAACAAAATGGGAGTGAAAAAACAAAATTTTCATATATCCGAGATAACCATCTGGTAGCCCTTGCCATTTTCTATCTTGAGACGTTTTTGGATTGCATTTGTCTCAACATATGACATTTGTACGGTCTGTTAAACTTTAGCTGATTTTTGTGTAAAACTCGTATGTAGTGACGTTACTAAATTCGCTATATAATTCGATTTGTTTCTTCCTTCGACGAAATTGTTGTTTTTTTCACAGATGACACAAACGTGATTTAGAAGAAGGTACCCCAAGTTTCACGTTGATAGCTCTATTGGTTTTGCGCTATTACGAAAATTCATCAGGGAGCGTTTAACGCCCCCCGTCAACGGCGGGTTAAAGGAAATAGTTCACCTTCGGGATTTTGTTTCAGAACACGATTTTATTATATTTTTTTAATACAGTTTCTTTTTTCTTGTCAAAAATGGTCCTACATCGCGCCAATTCAGGCCAGAAGATTGCAAATTATTAATGTTATGGTGTGCGTTATTGGTCTGCGCATGCTCCATGCAGTGCTGGCACTTTCAGACGGTACGGTATATCATATATTCGCCGCATTCCTTCGCCAAAAAGTCAAATATCTTCGGCTGGAGAGTCTTTTCAGCCAAGACAAGTTGCAGATAAGGATTTACCAACACGGGCTGCTATTGATTATACTGCTATTTCAGTTCAAAACCCCATGTTGAAGGTGAACTATTTCCTTTACAGGGACACTCCCACCTTCCCAAAAGTTGTCAAATGTACGCTGCTTGTGTTGCAAAATATGAAGTAATTGCTGCCGAACAGGATTATGACATTTGTTTCTCGCAAACAGTGCTCAATTTCATTAAAAGTTAAGTTTTAATATTTGTGTTGATGGCGTCATATTGAGCTCTAGAGAGAGCTATACATAAATATTTTACGCTATCAAAGTATGGTACAATTATTTTGAGACAATTCTGTCGCTTTGAATACAGAAAACAAACCAATTACCAAACCATTGAAACGTATGCGTCTTCGTACACTACCGTCAAACAAGGAGCAGATTTATATCAAACTGCAGTTTGATATTTGGGTTATCTCGATTTCGCTGAAAATTGTTACACTGACCATATCCGATACGCTGATCACGAATAGAATGTTTTTTGATCTGGAATTTGTTTTTTATCTTACTTTTTATCTTACTGTTTTTTATATCTAAATGCGGACGGTCATACATACATACGAAGGTCCGCCGGGTTATCTCGATTTCGCAGAAAATTGGTCTACAGACCATACTTAGGACGCTGATCACGAGTATTATGCTCTTAGTAGTGGTATTTTGCGTTACTAACGAGTTCGAGGGTTAGTAATATTCCTTTTGATATTCTCGGGATGTTTCGATTTTGCTGAAACTTGGTGTAGACCGCAGACCATACTTAGGACACTGATCACGAAATCTTCCGTTTGATATTCCGGCCTGATTTGATTTCGCCGAAAGTGTAATACTTTCTACTTTTATTTTCGTATCTCAGTGCAGGAAACAGTATCATACACCACATTGTCCCCGCCCTTGACTAGCCAGATGCAACAACCTGATTAACTATTATCAAACCGAAATGTGCTTCCTTGACAAATAATGCCAAAAAATGCATCGTATGGTTACCAAAACCACAGCACAGTGTCTGTCTTCAGCCTTTACCGAGCAAAATATGAAAAGTACGGTACTACACAGCCATCCAGATTATTCAAATGATAACGATCTGCTTCAGTCAAAAACGCAGTCACACAATCGAATCACAATAAGTGTGATATATACCAAAGCAACCCCTCTGACCAGCATCGGTCGACTAGCGAGGCAAATTCACGTGACGTAGCCTACATCACCCACAACATGGCGAATCACCCACAACATGGCGAACGATTCAGCTTGAAGGCGTGTCAAAGAACGCAAACGGTGAATACCGTGATTGATTCAGTGATGAACGAAGTTCGCCGCACATGCACGTTGCGCACGCAAACCTTCATCGCCAACCGGTTGCCGCATGTAAGCACTAAGCATATCATTCAAGCGCAGTGACGGTAATGATATAACCCTTTGACGTAGCACGACGGGTGCGTTTTTTTTTGTGGGGGGAGGGGAAGGGGTTCTCGCCCACCCCGTAGTCCGGCCGACCGGCTTCTTGCCCGGCCGGTCGGAGCGCGCCACGTCCGAGCTGCGCCGTTTTCGTGCCGAGGCCGGCGGCGGCGACGCGTCGACGTTGTAACTGCGCAGCGCCGAGCGCCGGGTGCGTGGCGGCATGGTCAGCAAGGAGTGCAGCTGGCGCACCTGCGGGCTTCACTCGTCCGTTTTCCGGCGCACCTTCTTCTGCAGCAGCTCGGCGGACGGACTGCGACGGACGGCGGCCAGCGGGATGGGAGCGCACACCGCCGCCGCCGGCGGGGCCTAGCGACAACGGTGAATGCCGTGACGCAAGGGAAGGGAAGTAGGCCGGACGGAAGCGGGAGACCGCCTTGCTGCGCTCGGTCAGCTGGCCAGCCCTGCCTGCCTCCTCCGAGGGACGCTTGGCCGCTGAGCTCGGCTCCGACTCGGGCGACTGGCGCAGACGCTTCTTCACCACCTGTGGGTAGAGGGGCGGTCAGCTCAGGGGGGTCAGCTCAGGTCATGGCACGACCACACCAACATACAGCGCAACAACCAGTGTACAACAATCAGGGTCAGAAGTAGAACAGCAGCAGGTCACACGGGGTCAGACACATCAGCAGGTCACACGGGGTCAGACACAGCAGCAGGTCACATAGGGGTCAGACACAGCAGCAGGTCACACGGGGTCAGACACAGCAGCAGGTCACACAGGGTCAGACACAGCAGCATGTCACACAGGGTCAGACACATCAGCATGTCACACAGGGTCAGACACAGCAGCATGTCACACGGGGTCAGACACAGCGGCAGGTCACACGAGGTCAGACACAGCGGTAGGTCACACAGAGTCAGCTGACGCAGCGGCAGGTCACACAGGGTCAGACACAGCAGCGGCAGGTCACACGGGGGCAGACGCAGTGGCAGGCCACATGGGGTCAGACAACCGGCAGGTCACATGGGTCAGACACAGCAGCAGGTCACACGGGGTCAGACACAGCATATTATAACATCCATGATTCATGACATATTTTTGCAATGGCCAATGATACATCTTGTTGAAGCTGCTTATTCTGAACACACTTTCTGTCAGTGCACCATGCTATGCACAGTATGGCATCACTGTATGACGTCACAGCATCGTATGGTAACATCAGAAAAGCAGAGGCATTGTGCGCCACGGCAGCATTTCCATATTTCTTCTGACGAAGCCGTTATGATTATAATTAGGTTAGGTTAGGTTGCGTGAATACAACAGACAACTTATTTACGCTGTAGGGTTAGATTTTGTCTACAAGATGGTCTGGGGGTCTGGGGAGGGGGAGGCAACAGCCCCCCCCCCCCATAGGGTTGCAGAGCAGTGAGCGGAGTGTCTAAACGTTGGTCCCTGCAACCATAATTGCTGTAAAGGTTAGATCAGGTTTGGTTATGTTATTACTATTGTTACCTGCCACACCCTGGTTAGGTTTAACGGCTTCGTCGGAAGAAATATGAAAATTTTGCTGTGGTGCACAATGCAGCTGCTTTTCTGATGTTACCATATGCTGCCATACTGTGCATTACACGGCGCACCGACAGGTACCTACCAAAGTTGAAGATTACCTGTATCATTTTTGGTCAAAGAATCATATTTTTCAAGAAGAATTGCTAACCTAACTCTCATAATGCCAAAAAGATGATTCAGTAAATACAACACAAGATAGGAAGCTTTCAGCTTGCGCCTTCATCAGCCATTATTTGTATTGTACAAATAATGGCTGATGAAGGCGCAAGCCGAAAGCTTCCTATCTGGTTTTATTCACTGAATCATCTTTCTTTGGCATTATGAGAGTTAGGTTAGCAATTCTTCTGATTATCATGTCTCTCAAAACAGTGTTGAAAAATATTCACAATCTTATATTTCCATAATTTACCATTCTGCTCACTGAACATCATCACTAGCGAACATATTGATAGAACACCACTGGCGGATACAGTGAAAGACCACAGTGGTCATAGCCCCTGCCAAATGGGGAAAAAATTGTAGACAATGGGCATGTTTCAGCATTTTATATCAAATATAAGCAACTTTTATTCGGGGAAATGTGTTTTGCAATCCTCCTCAGGCCAACAGGAAAGCACAATTTCCTCCTTTCAATTTTGTTAATGCGTCAAAACTTTTTTCAATATTAAAATAATGGCATGTGGCACATTTTCCTACTCAATGTCTTGCAAAGGTATCCGACATATTCGTCTGATTACCCAAATAATTTATCCTAATGGCAAACAAATTGCCTTTTGTCTGGCTTATGATCTGGTGATGTTTGAAACGATAATCACAGCATAATTGGTGAATATACGTTGATAGGATAATATAAACCTGTTGAGTGTTGGCTGTCGGTAAATTAAATAGCATGACGCACTCACCTGGACACCGAAGTCCTTTCACTGAGAGCTCCACATACCACACATCGAATCTTTGGCATCGTTTGAAAATTACACTAGACTTTATATAACCACATCACACAACCATTACCCATCCACCCAGCGATCGAGAAATGAAACACAAATATCTCCACCTTAAAACAAGTCCACTATCATCACCATTTGGTAAAGAGAGGCGATGTCATCCGCTTTATAACCCTATTCAAATACACGTGGGGTTTATTCGTTACAATTGTCAAGACCAAGGTCGAATTTCTTTTTGATTAGACCTATGTGGTTGCTTTAACTGCTACCCTACTTAACTTCAATGCAAATTCAACAACATGGCTATCTCAACTCAAAACTAATGTTAAGGTGGGAGAGTCCCTTTAACACCCGCACGGCCGGGGTCTGCGCCAAACACCAACGGCCGGGGGTAGATTTCAGCCCCCCCCCCCCCTAAGATCTTAAAAACCACGCAACGTAGTGACAATAACAAAATGGCATAAGATAGCTCGAGACTAGCTCTATCCAAAGTATATCAGCCTTTTGTTATGTCAGGTCAATATTGAGGTCACCAGAGGTCATCAAGGGTCATATTTTCCCGTTTTACGACTTCGCTCAAGAAACTCCCAGATATCACAAGAACTATGCTAGCTAAGAACAAACAGATAATAGCAATCGAAAGCTCTTGAAAAATAAAATTACAAAGATGTCCTCAAATTTTATCTCATGTCAATAGTTTAGGCTCCAGACTCCAGAGCAGGGGCGGCGCCACGGATTTTGCCAGGGGTGGCAAAATTGACTGAGTAGGTACGCATATATCCTTTACTGGGAAAAAGTGCCACGGAAGTATAAAATCTTTATAAACCTCGCGACAAACAAGATTAAAACCTTACACATTTCGTCCTAGTTGTGTGATATTAAGTAGCTGAATGGTATCTATTTTTTGCAAGTTCTTCAAATATTTTAGCACATTTTATTTTGATACCGGACCCATGCAATATTACTAGCACCCCACGATGAATTAACTATGTATCGCGTTTTTCAGATGGAAGACAATTTATAAATAGCAAATAATAGCTTCTGTAAACTTGGAACTCAGTACGTTGGACAGGAATTAGGAGAAGAAACAAGAATAATCGTTTCTTACAAATGTAACGGTTGTACAATATTTCAGTGGCGCTGTTCCCTAGGGAAACCGCCAGCCGCGCGCGGAACCGGCGTCGCTTTTGTCGTGATGGGGGTTGCGGGTGTTGCGCCGGGATTGGATCGGTGTGGAGATTGTGGCAGCACGGTCATGTGGAACCATGGTGATTAGGGTCATGTGCAAGCATGTGGAACAATACAGAGGTTCGTTATCAAACTGGAGTGGTATGAGAGACGGCGACGCTACCTGAAAGGCAGGAACAGGAACCCACAGCACATAATATGTAAGGCAATGTTTCAATGTTGCGGTGGGTAGAGAAAAAGTACCGAATAAAGTTGAATTATTTCGTTATTATTTCGTAATTGGTATATACATGCAAGTTTATTCATGTCAAGGCAATTATGACATAAAGACATAGGAAGAACAAACACACCACCCGGTGGACGCGTTTCGTCTTACATAATTCCTCGGCACCGTATGATTAGACAAAGTTATACACACGTGTGTAGCGACACATGACGTGTGTCGCTAACTCTGAGAGTTATCGAGTTATATACGGTTTTGTTACACCCATATATAGGCGAAATTTGACTTTTGATGAACTCTGATGGCCTCAACATTGACCAGCCTAAAAAATGGCCGGTATACTTTCGATAGAGCTTGCCTCGAGTTATCTAACGTCGTGTTCCGCTTATCGCTACACCGTGTGTTTTTTTTAGACATTAGGGGGCGGCGGCTATCCGCCCCACCTCCCGGCAGTCTGTGGTTGGCGCACGGGCACAAACTGTGCACGGGCACAAATTACGGGCTGTGCACGGGCACAAATTAATTATATTTTATTTCTTTAATTAAAATATTACGCGTCTGCCCTGTCCTTCCCGCCTCTGCCCTGTCGTGCCCTGCCTCTATCCTGCCATGCTCCACCATCTGTCACCATGTCACCATCTGCCTCTGCCCTGCCCCACTGCTGTCTTGCTTTTCCCTACCTTGCCTTGCTCTGCCCTGCCCCGTCCCGCCCTGTCTTGCCTCTGCCCCGCCTCTGTCCCGTCCTGTCCTGTCACTCCCTGTCCTCAGTCCTGTCCCGCCCTACCCTGCCCTGCCCTGCATGACTCTGCTCTGCATGTTGCCGCCACCCTGTCCTGTCCCGCCCTACCCTGCCCCGCCCTGCATGGCTCTGCTCTGCATGTTGCCGCCACCCTGGCCTGTCCCGCCCTACCCTGCCCTGCCCTGCATGACTCTGATCTGCATGTTGTCGCCACCCTGGCCTGTCCTGCCCAGTGGCGCCGGCACAGCTGTTGCATTGGCGTGCTCTCAGTTAGATAAGTCAATTTATGTTACCCGATACAGAGCGAAAGTTTCGGTCAAATTGGTGAATATTATGGTCATGACTAGATATATTAGTTTGAATAGGAATATAGAGTAACGTGACTGAAATTTGCATCGGTCGACGAAGGGAACTGTTCCATATATGTTCACAGCGGTCGGAATCCACAATTTTGACCAAACAGCACCGGTCAAATTTTGACGGTTGCCTAAATTTTAGGGGGTGGCAATGCCACCCCAGTGTCACGGCAGCTGTGGCAGTCTGCCACCCCTGCCTTTATGGTGACGCCGCCATTGCTCCCGAGGTGATCAAAGGTCAAAAAGGCTATTTTTGGGCAAAGCTCTTTAAAAAAAAAAAAAATTACCTAATGACGATAAGGTATTAATTTTGACGCCATCGTGTTTTTATCGTCATGACGCTTCGAAAAATATTCAGGTTGACTAGGTTAGGTCAACATAGAAATTTGACCTCAGGTTAAGGTCACGTGGTGACCCAAGTAGATCATGTTGCATATTGAGAGACGTGTCTCGATGAGGCAAACACATTAGTACCGGTTTCACTTCTCTATCTTCATTCTGTCGAGAGTTATATACAAAAAAGTGTTGGTGACCTCGGATGACCTCGACTGACCATGTAGGGGTCACTGAACAAACATTGCACTTGGATCATCATGAATGGCCTATGATAAGATGATCCAGAAGGAATTGGGCTGCTATCATGCGTATCCTCGAAATAGGAAGCATTTGCATATGTCCCCATTGACTTATAATGGGGAGGTCACGCAATTGACCCGACCTAAGGTCACCGATATAAAACAAATCCGAGATATAAAATTGTAGGTACCTATGGTTTTATGAAATCTGGTAAGCTTCAAAGCGATCGACTAACAACTGTGGCTTTGGTATGACCGCACACTTTTTGGAGGTTGGGCCACGGAACCTGGCCTGGTGACCTGACCTGAA
The DNA here is from genome assembly GCA_036785665.1 of Chirona hameri. NCBI lineage: Eukaryota > Metazoa > Arthropoda > Thecostraca > Balanomorpha > Balanidae > Chirona > Chirona hameri. Next base: position 68,546 of record JAXIVJ010002353.1, read on the forward strand.
ATGACCCGAGGTAAACAAAACAATCAGACTAGGTGGGTAATTCATGCTTAAACAGCTGTGCCAAATTTGGCGGCGCTGCACGCCGCCATTTTTCGCTATTCAGGAAAAACCGGAGGGGGCGGAAATCAACCCCCGGCCGTGTGCGTGTTAAGTAGCAGGTGGCCAAACATATTTGCCCCATACCCGACAAGGGACTGCCCCTCCCAGTAGCGCTGTTCCTGACGCCATTTGGCCTGGTTTGCTCGGTTAAGTTATACTGTGTGGTCGTCGTTGTAGTCCGTAGATTTTGCTCGAATCTGGGTAAAAAAGTTATTGTCATAAAAAGCTGAAATCTGTAGTTAAACAGTAAGGGAATGCTATGGGTAAGCCGTTAACCACACAAAGTCCAGAAGCTTAGCTACATCACCCCTGCACTGGCACGAATTAGTGGGAGTATAAGTGGCACGTATAAGTGGCACGTATTAGTGGGGGAGTCACATCCAGACAAATACATACTGTATAGTGCATATGTAGGTAAACCATCACTTTCATGTTATATCGGAGTGGTAAAGAATAGCAGGAATAGATTACTCATGTAATGGTGTAAACTCATTTCTTCGTTTGATCCTTCGACAGCCGGGTCGATAGGAAAAGTACCTTGCCCTCACTACCGAACTAAGTCCACTTTTAGATCGGTTCGCTGGCAGCGACGAGCAAGCTGTACTCGAGCTACGGCGGCTCACCGAGGTGGCAGTAATGCGGCGAGTAAATACCAGCTGCGGTCGGCGGCAGCTTAACCCAAATATGTATGGTAGATGGCGTAGAAATCACAGAAGATAGAGATAAGGCTATCGCTCTCAATAGGGCCTTCGCAGCGAAATTTACCGATGATGCTGTAACCGTGTTGCCCGACTGTCCGTCTTATGATTTATCGCCGCTGGTCCACATCGAATGTAACGCAGATCTCGTTAAGGCTATTCTGGAAAGTATTCCTGTAAACAAAGCGTGCGGTCCGGATGGGATCAGTGCCCGTATCATACGTGAGTGTAGCGACGCATTATCTGTTCCTTTAGCGAAGATCTGTGAGCTGTCGGTAAGCCAAGGTATATTTCCGGAACTCTGGAATAGGGCTAATATCGTGCCTATATTCAAGAAGGGTAGTGTCAAAGATCCAAGTAGCTACCGTTCCGTGTCACTGATTCCATTGTTCGGAAAGGTCCTCGAGAAGGTTGCATATACTAACTTATTGCGCCATGTGAGACCTGCCATTTCGCCTGAGCAACATGGATTCGTCCCAGGCAGATCGTGTGCAACTAACCTATCGTCACTGCTGAGCACTGCATGGGAAGCTATCGGAGAGCATTCTCAAACAGATTGTATTTATACAGATTTTTCAGCCGCGTTCCAAAGCGTCAATCATTCTCTTTTGATTCACAAGCTGAAGAATTCTCACCATGTATCAGGTTCGGCTCTAAATTGGTTCACATCATATCTCATTAGCAGGAAACAACGCGTTGTGGTAAACGGCAAGTGCTCAGAGTGGTGCCGGGTTACGTCGGGCACACCGGAAGGGGGCGTGATCTCCGCTTTGTGCTTCGCCCTGTATATAAACGACCTGCCAGTTGGGATGTCCTCTCGGGGGCTCCTTTATGACGCCAAACTGTATAGGAAAATAACTTGCCAAAATTATACCAAAAGCTAGCAAGAAGATCTTGGACGTCTCCACCAGTGGTCAAAAACATGGAAACTCAAGTTAAACCCATCCAAATGCAAGTCATTTCGAATGACCCTAAAGACAAAGCCACTGGTTACAAATTACTCAATCGGAGACAATTCTGGAACATGTTGACAAAATTCGGGATTTAGGTATTATTTTGGATACAAAATTGACATGTGGGCCTCACGTCGATCAGACATTCACTAAAGCGAACCGCGCCCTAGGTGTTCTGATAAGGCCATATCAGAGGGCTACCCCGGGAGGACATCTCAACTTGTCATCTGTCCTGACGTCATACTACGCTTATGTACGCTCCAACCTGGAGTACTGCAGTGTGATATGGAATGGAGCTGCTGCAATGCACACTGACAGAGTTAACCGGATTGAGTACAAATTTCTAATTTGGCTCAACGCTCACTGTCGCTGTCATTCATCATCACTGTCATATGCTGATCTGCTGAAACATTTTAAACTCACATCGCCGAGAGAAGGGCACAGCACGATGTTATGTTCGTCCGTAACGTTTTTAAGGGTAGAATCTCGTCAGCGTTTGTATTGCAGTCATTCTCATTGAGCGTACCTTGTCGTACAACCAGGCAGCAAAGTAGTACATTGTTGAATGTGCCATTCGCGAGGGTGAACACTGTAAAGAATGGACTTTTCGTGAGGCTGGCTAGGCAAATTAATCGATTCTTAGAGAGCTTCTCTACAGCGGACATGTTCAGCGAGAGTTTTTACTCATTTCGCAGTAAGGTGAAGCTGTTTGCTGCTAGCATTATAACATATAGTTAGATAGTTTGGATATACATCAACTGATGTTATCATTGCTAGTCCCAGACAGTTTTTGTCATCTTTTTAGCGTATGTTGTATCATCACTCGTTTAGCGTTTATTTTAGGATTCAGGCAGCGTTTCGTATTTTTCGTATATTCACATGATTTTATCATATGTATGTATGTTAAGCAGGTGAATGTCAATGTGTAATATCGTGTTTTTGTTTTAAATTTTGACATTCGTCCATCAATGGGTCATCCCGTCGGCGATCTTGAGAAAAAAAAACGGGCATTGACTGGGGTCTCAGCAAAACGCCATTGACTGGGGGTGGGGGGGGGGGGGGGGGGGGGGGTGGGGGGGGGGGGGGGGGGGGGGTGGGGGGCGGTGGGGGGGTGGGGGGGGTACTTTCCATGCAAAGCTTTCGATTACGACCATGATCACCCAAAGTGCTGAAAAAGGTATGATACACATCCTGCATGAGCTAAAGTGAGATTTTTGGCAGGGGTCAAGGTCAACAAGGTCAACAAGGTCAGGTCACAAAAGGTCACTATGCTCAAAATATCTATGAAAGTCATGCAACACACTGTTGTATGAGTTAATTTTTCACGTAGAATTCGATAGTGATAGTCATTTTACCACCTGATTTCATTTACGTGAAGTAAATGTCAAGTTCAGGATAAGTTCAGGTCACTGAAAGTCAAAAAATTTCATGAATAAATATAAATAAAAAAAGTCATGTTTCTAGACCAGTTTTGTCTCCGAAATACATTTGTGCCATTTATTTGTCTGTATCTGGTCAATAAAAGTCCCCAAAAACGCAATTTTTGAATATGACGTCATGAGTTACCCATACTTTAGATGCCATAAAGTCAGTCAAAAATGGTGATATCATTCTAAATTTGGTATGTTAGTTTTCCATATGTGGTCCTCTGACACATATTCCGGCTTTTTTTGAATATTTTTGACAAATTTTATTTTGTGGACATACAAAAAAACTATTTGACTTTTTGTGGGTTCAAAAACCAAATTATCCAAATTCCGAGATAGCCATCTTGTAGCCCTTGTCATTTGCCATCTGTTAACATTTTTTATTTCATTTTGCTCAAAATATGGCATGTGTACGGTCTGTTACATTTTAGCTGATTTTGGTGTAGAACTCGTGTGTAGTGACGTCACTAAATTTGATAAACTCGATTTTTTTTTCTCGACTAAATTGTATTATTTTTCACAAAAGACGTAAACGTGATTTAGAAGAAAGTATCCGAAGTTTCACGATGATAGCGCTATTGGTTTCGCTAAAATTCTTCAGGGGGAGGGGGCGTTAAACGCCCCCCCCCCCCCCAGTCAATGGTGGGTTAAGATCAGTGACAATCATATGTTACGGTGTCAACCCTATTCCCTGCGGGGGCAGATTCTTCCCCCCCCCCCGTGGTTTTTCGCTTCCCGCTCCCAAACCGTTGGACCCAGCGTTTTGAAACTTTGTGACTTTTCCAATAATTGATATACACGTGTTGTGTGTCGAAAGTTGAACAAAATCGGCCCAGCAGAGGCGGTGCCAGGCCCTTGTTTTTGGGAGGCAATATGTCACGCTTGAATGGTCACCAATGCGATTGTGTGGCGTATACTTCCTTCGTATTTTGCGGTAGAATACATGCGTCAGATACATTTTCACAGCAATATGCATAAAAAATACTGGGATTGCACATATTTTTGGCAGAGGCGCACTCAGGTACAGAAGGAGGCGGTACTGGTGCAGTTACTAACTTTTTCTTGCATGTAACATCGGTATACATGATAATCAATCCCATAGTACATTTTCGCACTAAAAAAGGTCAGCCGAGGCGGCTCCAGGCTCTAATTTTTGCGGGTTATTTGTGTTAGGTGTTGCCAATTCCTCCGCATACGATGTCCCGAGTGCACCACTGCTTGGAACAGTGTATTCACCATATCTAAGATAAACATAAGCGTGTGAAAAGATGTATGCGACGTAGAAAAGAACCATCGAAACATGCGTTTGCTCCACCCTCAAATTAGCAAATTGATTCAGAAGCGTGAGGCCGATAATGCCCCCCCCCCCCCACGTTGTTTACTTGTATCCACCTATGCGCATTGCGCAATATATTACATTTAACAAATTACTGCAAATAATGCACACATGTGACGTTCATATTGCCACAAACAAGCAAGAACAGCACATATTTGTTATCAGAAAATCACCTACTTTATATCCCCTGAATACGCCTATGATTTTTCATTTTGGAACTTGTCTTTTGATATAGACCTGTACATTTCAAGCTCAAAAACGTTTGTGCCATGAACATTGGTCAAACCACATCGCCACAATGACCTTTCAACAATTTTCTTATTTTTTGCCCCTGCCCCCCCCCCCCCATTTTTTAACAAAAATAAATTCAGGGTCTATAAAGAAAGATCTTCTTATGACAAGTCGAATGGTGTTTGTCCCATTGAAATCAAACGAGCGGTTCTCGAGATTTCTGAGGGGGAGGCAGAATCTGCCCCCCCCCCTCCCCGCAGGTTAACGTAATTATGGCCGCACGCAGGGAATAGGGTAAACTTTACCAGTCACCCGGCAATGATAAATACAATAGACGGGATGTTAACCACCAGTCAACCGGCAATGATAAATACAATAGACGGGATTTAACCACCAGTCACCCGGCAATGATAAATACAATAGACGGGATGTTAACCACCAGTCACCCGGCAATGATAAATACAATAGACGGGATGTTAACCACCAGTCACCCGGCAATGATAAATACAATAGACGGGATGTTAACCACCAGTCACCCGGCAATGATAAATACAATAGACGGGATGTTAACCACTAGTCACCCGGCAATGATAAATACAATAGACGGGATGTTAACCACCAGTCACCCGGCAATGATAAATACAATAGACGGGATGTTAACCACCAGTCACCCGGCAATGATAAATACAATAGACGGGATATTAACCACCAGTCACCCGGCAATGATAAATACAATAGACGGGATGTTAACCACCAGTCACCCGGCAATGATAAATACAATAGACGGGATATTAACCACCAGTCACACCGCAATGATAAATACAATAGACGGGATATTAACCACCAGTCACCCGGCAATGATAAATACAATATACGGGATATTAACCACCAGTCACCCGGCAATGATAAATACAATAGACGGGATGTTAACCACCAGTCACCCGGCAATGAAAAATACAATAGACGGGATGTTAACCACCAGTCACCCGGCAATGATAAATACAATAGACGGGATGTTAACCACTAGTCACCCGGCAATGATAAATACAATAGACGGGATGTTAACCACCAGTCACCCGGCAATGATAAATACAATAGACGGGATGTTAACCACCAGTCACCCGGCAATGATAAATACAATAGACGGGATGTTAACCACCAGTCACCCGGCAATGATAAATACAATAGACGGGATGTTAACCACCAGTCACCCGGCAATGATAAATACAATAGACGGGATGTTAACCACCAGTCACCCGGCAATGCTAAATACAATAGACGGGATTTAACCACCAGTCACCCGGCAATGATAAATACAATAGACGGGATATTAACCACCAGTCACCCGGCAATGATAAATACAATAGACGGGATTTAACCACCAGTCACCCGGCAATGATAAATACAATAGACGGGATTTAACCACCAGTCACCCGGCAATGCTAAATACAATAGACGGGATGCTAACTTTACCAGTCACCCGGCAATGATAAATACAATATACGGGATATTAACCACCAGTCACCCGGAAATGATAAATACAATAGACGGGATGTTAACCACCAGTCACCCGGCAATGCTAAATACAATAGACGGGATGTTAACTTTACCAGTCACCCGGCAATGATAAATATAATAGACGGGATGTTAACCACCAGTCACCCGGCAATGATAAATACAATAGACGGGATGTTAACCACCAGTCACCCGGCAATGATAAATACAATAGACGGGATGTTAACCACCAGTCACCCGGCAATGATAAATACAATAGACGGGATGTTAACCACCAGTCACGCCGCAATGATAAATACAATAGACGGGATATTAACCACCAGTCACCCGGTAATGATAACTACAATATACGGGATGTTAACTTTACCAGTCACCCGGCAATGATAAATACAATATACGGGATGTTAACCACCAGTCACGCCGCAATGATAAACACAATATACGGGATGTTAACCACCAGTCACCCGGCAATGATAAATACAATAGACGGGATGTTAACCACCAGTCACCCAGCAATGATAAATACAATATACGGGATGTTAACCACCAGTCACGCCGCAATGATAAATACAATATACGGGATGTTAACCACCAGTCACCCGGCAATGATAAATACAATAGACGGGATGTTAACTTTACCAGTCACCCGGCAATGATAAATACAATATACGGGATGTTAACCACCAGTCACCCGGCAATGATAAATACGATAGACGGGATGTTAACTTTACCAGTCACCCGGCAATGATACATACATTAGACGGGATGTTAACCACCAGTCACCCGGCAATGATAAATACAATATACGGGATGTTAACCACCAGTCACCCGGCAATGATAAATACAATAGACGGGATGTTAACTTTACCAGTCACCCGGCAATGATAAATACAATATACGGGATGTTAACCACCAGTCACCCGGCAATGATAAATACGATAGACGGGATGTTAACTTTACCAGTCACCCGGCAATGATACATACAATAGACGAGATGTTAACCACCAGTCACCCGGCAATGATAAATACATTAGACGGGATGTTAACCACCAGTCACCCGGCAATGATAAATACAATATACGGGATGTCAACCACCAGTCACACCGCAATGATAAATACAATAGACGGGATGTTAACCACCAGTCACCCGGCAATGATAAATACAATAGACGGGATGTTAACCACTCGTCACCCGGCAATGATAGATACAATATACGGGATGTTAACCACCAGTCACACCGCAATGATAAATACAATATACGGGATGTTAACCACCAGTCACCCGGCAATGATAAATACAATAGACGGGATGTTAACCACCAGTCACCCGGCAATGATAAATACAATAGACGGGATGTTAACCACCAGTCACCCGACAATGATAAATACAATAGACGGGATGTTAACCACCAGTCACCCGGCAATGATAAATACAATAGACGGGATGTTAACCACCAGTCACCCGACAATGATAAATACAATAGACGGGATGTTAACCACCAGTCACCCGGCAATGATAAATACAATAGACGGGATGTTAACCACCAGTCACCCGGCAATGCTAAATATAATAGACGGGATGTTAACCACCAGTCACACAGCAATGATAAATACAATAGATGGGATGTTAACCACCAGTCACCCGGCAATGATAAATACAATAGACGGGATATTAACCACCAGTCACCCAGCAATGATAAATACAATAGACGGGATATTAACCACCAGTCACCCGGCAATGATAAATACAATAGACGGGATGTTAACCACCAGTCACCCGGCAATGAAAAATACAATAGACGGGATGTTACCCACCAGTCACCCGGCAATTATAAATACAATATACGGGATGTTAACCACCAGTCACCCAGCAATGATAAATACAATAGACGGGATGTTAACCACCAGTCAACCGGCAATGATAAATACAATAGACGGGATGTTAACCACCAGTCACCCGGCAATGATAAATACAATAGACGGGATGTTAACTTTACCAGTCACCCGACAATGATAAATACAATAGACGGGATGTTAACTTTACCAGTCACCCGGAAATGATAAATACAATAGACGGGATGTTAACCACCAGTCACCCGGCAATGATAAATACAATAGACGGGATATTAACCACCAGTCACCCGGTAATGATACATACAATAGACGGGATGTTAACCACCAGTCACCCGGCAATGATAAATACAATAGACTGGATATTAACTTTACCAGTCACCCGGCAATTATAAATACAATAGACGAGATGTTAACCACCAGTCACCCGGCAATGATAAATACAATAGACGGGATGTTAACTTTACCAGTCACCCGACAATGATAAATACAATAGACGGGATGTTAACTTTACCAGTCACCCGGTAATGATACATACAATAGACGGGATGTTAACCACCAGTCACCCGGCAATGATAAATACAATAGACTGGATATTAACTTTACCAGTCACCCGGCAATTATAAATACAATAGACGAGATGTTAACCACCAGTCACACCGCAATGATAAATACAATAGACGGGATGTTAACCACCAGTCACCCGGCAATGATAAATACAATAGACGGGATGTTAACCACCCGTCACCCGGAAATGTAAATACAATAGACGGGATTTTAACCACCAGTCACCCGACAATGATAAATACAATAGACGGGATGTTAACCACCAGTCACCCGGCAATGATAAATACAATAGACGGGATGTTAACCACCAGTCACCCGGCAATAATAAATACAATAGATGGGATGTTAACTTTACCAGTCACCCGGCAATGATACATACAATAGACGGGATGTTAACCACCAGTCACCCGGCAATTATAAATACAATAGACGGGATGTTAACCACCAATCACCCGGCAATGCTAAATACAATAGACGGGATGCTAACTTTACCAGTCACCCGGCAATGATGAATACAATAGACGGGATGTTAACCACCAGTCACCCGGCAATGATAAATACAATAGACGGGATGTTAACCACCAGTCACCCGGCAATGATAAATACAATAGACGGGATGTTAACCACCAGTCACCCGGCAATGATAAATACAATAGACGGGATTCAACCACCAGTCACCCGGCAATGATAAATACAATATACGGGATGTTAACTTTACCAGTCACCCGGCAATGATAAATACAATAGACGGGATTTAACCACCAGTCACCCGGCAATGATAATACAATATACGGGATGTTAACCATCAGTCACCCGGCAATGATAAATACAATAGACGGGATGTTAACCACCAGTCACCCGGCAATGATAAATACAATAGACGGGATGTTAACCACCAGTCACCCGGCAATGATAAATACAATAGACGGGATGTTAACCACCAGTCACCCGGCAATGATAAATACAATAGACGGGATGTTAACCACCAGTCACCCGGCAATGATAAATACAATAGACGGGATATTAACCACCAGTCACCCGGCAATGATAAATACAATATACGGGATGTTAACTTTACCAGTCACCCGGCAATGATAAATACAATATACGGGATGTTAACCACCAGTCACCCCGCAATGCTAAATATAATAGACGGGATGTTAACCACCGCCAAGACAACGCACACCTGCGTGATTCGCAAACAGAGGCCAAATAAGGTTACAATGTTCTTGATCGTTGATGCAAATTAAAATTGGTCATTGGTGCTCTGACCGATTGAGAACGTCTCGAAAGTGTGTCAAGGAACTCCGGGTGTCTACACTGCGCCGACCCTGCGGCGTATGGTCAGTCTAAACACAGCTCAGAGTCAGGGTCCGAATTCCAGTCGAGTTTGAACAGTGCATTGCTGAGCTGCTGCAGTACAGCGGCCCTCTGCGTCTGCGAATGAGCCTCCGAGTCCCGTGAGTGAGCCTCCGAGTCCCGTGAGTGAGCCTCCGAGTCCCGTGAGTGAGCATCTGAGTCCCGTGGGTGAGCCCGAGTCCCGTGAGTGAGCCCGAGTCCCGTGAGTGAGCCTCCGAGTCCCGTGAGCGAGTCTCCGAGTCCCGTGAGTGTGCCTCCGAGTCCCGTGAGTGAGCCTCCGAGTCCCGTGAGTGAGCCTCCGAGTCCCGTGAGTGACCCTCCGAGTCCCGTGAGTGAGCCTCCGAGTCCCGTGAGTGAGCCCGAGTCCCGTTAGTGAGCCTCCGAGTCCCGTGAGTGAGCCTCCGAGTCCCGTGAGTGAGCCGAATCCCGTGAGTGAGCCTCCGAGTCCCGTGAGTGAGCCTCCGAGTCCCGTCAGTGAGCCTCCGAGTCCCGTGAGTGAGCCTCCGAGTCCCGTGAGTGAGCCTCCGAGTCCCGTGAGTGAGCCTCCGAGTCCTGTGAGTGAGCCTCCGAGTTATGTAAGCCCGAGTCCCGTGAGTGAGCCTCCGAGTCTCGTGGGTGAGCCTCCGAGTCCCGTTAGTAAGCCTCCGAGTCCCGTGAGCCTGAGTCCCGTGAGTGAGCCTCCGAGTCTCGTGAGTGAGCCTCCGAGTCCCATGAGTGAGCCTCCGAGTCCCGTGAGTGAGCCTCCGAGTCTCGTGAGTGAGCCTCCGAGTCCCGTGTGAGCCTCCGAGTCCCGTGAGTGAGCCTCCGAGTCCCGTGAGTGAGCCTCCGAGTCCTGTGAGTGAGCCTCCGAGTTCTGTGAGCCCGAGTCCCGTGAGTGAGCCTCCGAGTCCCGTGGGTGAGCCTCCGAGTCCCGTGAGTAAGCCTCCGAGTCCCGTGAGCCTGAGTCCCGTGAATGAGCCTCCGAGTCTCGTGAGTGAGCCTCCGAGTCCCATGAGTGAGCCTCCGAGTCCCGTGAGTGAGCCTCCGAGTCTCGTGAGTGAGCCTCCGAGTCCCGTGAGTGAGCCTCCGAGTATCGTGAGTGAGCCTCCGAGTCCCGTGAGTGAGCCCCCGAGTCCCGTGAGTGAGCCCCCGAGTCTCGTGAGTGAGCCTCCGAGTCCCGTGAGAGAGCCTCCGAGTCCTGTGAGTGAGCTTCCGAGTCCCGTGAGTGAGCCTCCGAGTTCTGTGAGTGAGCCTCCGAGTCCCGTGAGTGAGCCTCCGAGTCCCGTGAGTGAGCCTCCGAGTCCCGTGAGTGAGCCTCCGAGTCCCGTGAGTGAGCCTCTGAGTCTGCGAGTGTGCCTCCGAGTCTCGTGAGTGAGCATCCGAGTCCCGTGAGTGAGCCTCCGAGTCCCGTGAGTGAGTCTCCGAGTCCCGTGAGTGAGCCTCCGAGTCCTGTGAGTGAGCCTCCGAGTCCCGTGAGTGAGCCTCCGAGTCCCGTGAGTGAGCCTCCGAGTCTCGTGAGTCCCCGAGTCCCGTGAGTGAGCCTCCGAGTCCTGTGAGTGAGCTTCCGAGTCCCGTGAGTGAGCCTCCGAGTCCTGTGAGTGAGCCACCGAGTCCCGTGAGTGAGCCTCCGATTCCCGTGAGTGAGCCTCCGAGTCCCGTGAGTGAGCCTACGAGTCCCGTGAGTGAGCCTCCGAGTCCCGTGAGTGAGCCTCTGAGTCTGCGAGTGTGCCTCCGAGTCTCGTGAGTGAGCATCCGAGTCCCGTGAGCGAGTCTCCGAGTCCCGTGAGTGAGCCTCCGAGTCCCGTGAGTGAGCCTCCGAGTCCCGTGAGTGAGCCTCCGAGTCCCGTGAGTGACCCTCCGAGTCCCGTGAGTGAGCCTCCGAGTCCCGTGAGTGAGCCCGAGTTCCGTGAGTGAGCCTCCGAGTCCAGTGAGTGAGCCTCCGAGTCCCGTGAGTGAGCCTCCGAGTCCCGTGAGTGAGCCGAATCCCGTGAGTGAGCCTCCGAGTCCCGTGAGTGAGCCTCCGAGTCCCGTGAGTGAGCCTCCGAGTCCCGTGAGTGAGCCTCCGAGTCCTGTGAGTGAGCCTCCGAGTTCTGTGAGCCCGAGTCCCGTGAGTGAGCCTCCGAGTCCCGTGGGTGAGCCTCCGAGTCCCGTGAGTAAGCCTCCGAGTCCCGTGAGCCTGAGTCCCGTGAGTGAGCCTCCGAGTCTCGTGAGTGAGCCTCCGAGTCCCATGAGTGAGCCTCCGAGTCCCGTGAGTGAGCCTCCGAGTCTCGTGAGTGAGCCTCCGAGTCCCGTGAGTGAGCCTCCGAGTCTCGTGAGTGAGCCTCCGAGTCCCGTGAGTGAGCCCCCGAGTCCCGTGAGTGAGCCCCCGAGTCTCGTGAGTGAGCTTCCGAGTCCCGTGAGTGAGCCTCCGAGTCCTGTGAGTGAGCTTCCGAGTCCCGTGAGTGAGCCTCCGAGTTCTGTGAGTGAGCCTCCGAGTCCCGTGAGTGAGCCTCCGAGTCCCGTGAGTGAGCCTCCGAGTCCCGTGAGTGAGCCTACGAGTCCCGTGAGTGAGCCTCTGAGTCTGCGAGTGTGCCTCCGAGTCTCGTGAGTGAGCATCCGAGTCCCGTGAGTGAGCCTCCGAGTCCCGTGAGTGAGTCTCCGAGTCCCGTGAGTGAGCCTCCGAGTCCTGTGAGTGAGCCTCCGAGTCCCGTGAGTGAGCCTCCGAGTCCCGTGAGTGAGCCTCCGAGTCTCGTGAGTCTTCGAGTCCCGTGAGTGAGCCTCCGAGTCCTGTGAGTGAGCTTCCGAGTCCCGTGAGTGAGCCTCCGAGTCCTGTGAGTGAGCCTCCGAGTCCCGTGAGTGAGCCTCCGAGTCCTGTGAGTGAGCTTCCGAGTCCCGTGAGTGAGCCTCCGAGTTCTGTGAGTGAGCCTCCGAGTCCCGTGAGTGAGCCTCCGAGTCCCGTGAGTGAGCCTCCGAGTCCCGTGAGTGAGCCTCCGAGTCCCGTGAGTGAGCCTCTGAGTCTGCGAGTGTGCCTCCGAGTCTCGTGAGTGAGCATCCGAGTCCCGTGAGTGAGCCTCCGAGTCCCGTGAGTGAGCCTCCGAGTCTCGTGAGTGAGCCTCCGAGTCCCGTGAGTGAGCCTCTGAGTCCCGTGAGTGAGCCTCCGAGTCCGTGAGTGAGCCTCTGAGTCTGCGAGTGTGCCTCCGAGTCTCGTGAGTGAGCATCCGAGTCCCGTGAGTGAGCCTCCGAGTCCCGTGAGTGAGCCTCCGAGTCTCGTTAGTGAGCCTCCGAGTCCCGTGAGTGAGCCTCCGAGTCCTGTGAGTGAGCCTCCGAGTCCCGTCCCGTGCCCAGCCGACTGACGCTAGCCATGGCTGCTAATTTCAGACGCGACTTCGCGGCGCTCGTCAGCGACGGAAACACAACCGGTCCGATGGCAGCGTGTCGGACAGCTCCAACAGCTTCATCCGGCAGGTCAGTCAGTCAGTCAGTCAGTCAGTCAGTCAGTCAGTCAGTCAACATCTGTCATTCAGACAATATCTGTCACTCAGACCAAACCTTCCGTCAGTCAGTCAACACCGTCAGCTGACAGCTGTCACACCGAGATGATAGTGTCAGTCACCGGAAATCTGTCACCGGTCAGTGAACATTCCCTATTCGGCCAGAAAGGCGTTTCTCTATCCCTCCTGTGGGTCAGAGCCGATGCTATTCTGGGTCGATTCGGGTCAGGCTTATTTGGTATAGCTCGTTTCGGCCGGGGTGTAGCGTGACATCTGGCAATGTGAGCTGACTTCCCACAATCACCTCACCAGTAAACGTGTTGAGCTGGCGAGATTGCTAAAAATAGGGAGAACCTTAGACTACTTTCTTGAATGCCTAATCTCAACAATTACCATTAACTCTAATACAAACTATTGACTCGTTCTGAATAATGGCCGATGCCCTCACCCATTAAATCAGTCAATGTGTTTAGACATTAATGATATGACGTAAGCTGCTGAGAAGTTAATGGCCCAGGCCTTATATGATGGTATTTGGGATTTAGGGCACGTCGACTTATGTTGTCATTTGGCGCCCATTAATGACCTTTAAGCACACATGAGAGAGATAGCAGACTCCAGGTGGGCCTCAAACGGGAGCATTCCATCAAGTAAACAACGATAGCAATAGCTCAAAGAAGCGTCTAAACATTTACACTCACTACCATCTCCGTTGTTAACATTGGTTAACATTGGCTAACATTGGTGTAACATTGGTGTAGCATCTTACATCAAACGTATGGCGTCTCCAGACGCGTGACAGTCAAACGGCATCCGGGCTCTTTGTTTGCAGTATTTTATTTTGAGGTTTACGATTGATGACGTGAATTGAAACATTGTCGACACAATGTTTTGCTGCTACGCCGGTTTGTTTTCCATCGGCCATAACATTCATATGACACCTTAAATATTTATCGTCGAGTTGCTAAACATCAATTTGTGGTGAAAAATCGCTAATTTTCGGATGTGATTCACAGTACTAAAACCGGCCCTAGTTTCGGATTAAAGCGGGAAATCACAAGTGAATCAAGCTAAGTAGAGTTAATATAGTACTCCAAAAATATATGATTCAAGCCAGCACGATTGTCTTTTTAGCAGTGGCTCGGATTCTTGGCACAAGAAGCGTGACTTAAATGATCTACCGATGCAGCGCTTAAGAAACCGAAAAATCACAGAGGTGTGGCACGATTAAATGCCTTTTGTTTCCGTCTCTGGTTTGCGAACATGAATAAGTGCACACAATTATGGAGCCAAGCGATGGGAGTGGGACATGGAAGATATTCAGTAAATAGACGAAATGAGACGCGGATCCCCGTGACTTGCTGATCGTTATTCTTGCACGCCCTTTGGTTCAGTCAGTATGCGATCCAAACAGGCCAGATCAAGGAGACATGTCACATATAAGATATACCTTACAGATTCATGTCATGCCTCTTACTTGCTGCTGGTGACGCAGGAGGTATACGAGGGTGCATTTTTACCTGACAGAATCGCAGAGAGCGGCTGACAGGAGCATGTCCAGTCCACCGATACAGTCGCTGCATGATCGCAGAGAGCGGCTGACAGGAGCATGTCCAGTCCACCGATACAGTCAGAGCGGCTGACAGGAGCATCTCCAGTCCACCGATACAGTCAGAGCGGCTGACAGGAGCATGTCCAGTCCACCGATACAGTCGCTATCGCAGAGAGCGGCTGACAGGAGCATGTCCAGTCCACCGATACAGAGAGCGGCTGACAGGAGCATGTCCAGTCCACCGATGCAGAGAGCGGCTGACAGGAGCATGTCCAGTCCACCGATACAGTCAGAGCGGCTGACAGGAGCATGTCCAGTCCACCGATACAGTCAGAGCGGCTGACAGGAGCATGTCCAGTCCACCGATACAGTCGCTATCGCAGAGAGCGGCTGACAGGAGCATGTCCAGTCCACCGATACAGAGAGCGGCTGACAGGAGCATGTCCAGTCCACCGATGCAGAGAGCGGCTGACAGGAGCATGTCCAGTCCACCGATACAGAGAGCGGCTGACAGGAGCATGTCCAGTCCACCGATGCAGAGAGCGGCTGACAGGAGCATGTCCAGTCCACCGATACAGTCGCTATCGCAGAGAGCGGCTGACAGGAGCATGTCCAGTCCACCGATGCAGAGAGCGGCTGACAGGAGCATGTCCAGTCCACCGATACAGTCGCTATCGCAGAGAGCGGCCGACAGGGGCATGTCCAGTCCACCGATGCAGAGAGCGGCTGACAGGAGCATGTCCAGTCCACCGATACAGTCTCGCAGAGAGCGGCCGACAGGAGCATGTCCAGTCCACCGATACAGTCTCGCAGAGAGCGGCCGACAGGAGCATGTCCAGTCCACCGATACAGTCGCTGACAGGAGCATGTCCAGTCCACCGATACAGTCTCGCAGAGAGCGGCCGACAGGAGCATGTCCAGTCCACCGATACAGAGAGCGGCTGACAGGAGCATGTCCAGTCCACCGATACAGTCGCTATCGCAGAGAGCGGCCGACAGGAGCATGTCCAGTCCACCGATACAGTCGCTGACAGGAGCATGTCCAGTCCACCGATACAGTCGCTATCGCAGAGAGCGGCTGACAGGAGCATGTCCAGTCCACCGATACAGAGAGCGGCTGGCAGGAGCATGTCCAGTCCACCGATACAGTCGCTATCGCAGAGAGCGGCCGACAGGAGCATGTCCAGTCCACCGATACAGTCGCTGACAGGAGCATGTCCAGTCCACCGATACAGTCGCTATCGCAGAGAGCGGCTGACAGGAGCATGTCCAGTCCACCGATACAGTCGCTATCGCAGAGAGCGGCTGACAGGAGCATGTCCAGTCCACCGATACAGTCGCCGACAGGAGCATGTCCAGTCCACCGAGCGGCCGACAGGAGCATGTCCAGTCCACCGATACAGTCGCTGCATGATCACGTCTCCGCTGCCGCCGCGATATATTTATGACTGCAAATAATGCACCATGTGCTGTATCGCTGGTCACCGCTGTTCCGAAGCTGATTTATATGGATGCCACCATGGACGTGTTGTAGGCTATGCAGACTGTCCCGGGAGGCCCCGTAAGGATTTTTACTGAGTGGGCATTTTGGCGAGGCGGGCTTAGATTATGGGGAAGGGACACCGGAGTCTCCAGGGGGGCCATTTAGCCCTAAGGGGGGGGGGGGAGCAACATGTTTTTTGGTCCTCCCTTTTGCTCCAGTCTTATTTCCTCGTGATACCCCTACGGTCTGATTCAAATAGCAAAATAGTGCTCCAGCCTTCCAACTAAATTTCGCGCCTCTTGGCGGGGCAGTTGTTATGTGGCTGTCAATTTATTCTCAATATTAATACCTGTGACGTTTCAGGACAGTTATGTGCATATTTTTTATAGACCCTACATTAGTAAAATCCTGCTTGTACACCTTGCAACCGGCGAAGATTGTCAGGGCCCCAAGCCGCTTGGAACATTTGGGGTTATCAAATAGTAATCATGCATCAAATTAACACCTAGTATAAAGGGAGCTAAACAGGTCGTACCAGTATATGATGTGCGTAGGCATTATTTTTATCTGTTAAAAATGCAGTCAATGTCCATTTTATATAAAATCTGTGAATCAAATTGATTAATTATGAATTCAATCTAGGCATAATAATTGTTCGCGCCGCTTCAAGGGCGAAAACAAAATCCACAACTGACTACTTCCCGCTAATAACGACGCCCGTTAGTGACATATTTCAATAACTGAGTATTTTCTCTTCTGTTACCAATTTGCTAAAGCTTTTCGGTTTACTTCTGGGATTTGAGAGGCTTCTCTCTGGTTATAATGGAGTTGTGAGGGCATCCTTACCAGGCGCCCCTCTGCTCAGTTCTTCGTCTGCATGATTGTCTCTGCTGCTGACCGGAGTTCCCGTGGCCCGAACACGAAGAAGTATAGCTGCGTCCGAAGCAGGATCTAGCGACCACAGCACGGAAACGCAGAACTCTCGCCAGTATCGCCGCAGCAATGATTCCGTGCTGAAACAGTTTGACTGAATCAGAGGCATGTAGGCCGGCGGAGTGTTTTTTTCCTGACCTTTACGTTTTCACTGTCTCTACTTTTTAGCGTGGATGTGTGGTTTTTAACTTTGCATCCATCTTAACCTGACTCTGCTGGAATAAACCGTCTTGCATGGAAAGGCGCTGAGATCGTGAATACAAATAATAAATGACGGGAACACGATTAGCCATATATATTCGATTATATCTGAACTCAGAAAATCCCCCAAATCACACAGTAATGAGGGATGTCCAGTGCAGAAGTAAGTATAGCAGCGACTGTGCTGTGTAGATTTGAGTAACAGCTACCCAGATCATAATGAATTTGACTAGAATAATGACTCGATCCGTAGGTTTTCTCTGTGATGGACTACCTACACGTTGCCTGTCTCGCGAAAGAATTTCGCCACGAACTCGCGGTTTTGGTATGTTGATGCATCCGGACCCCGCATGCGCCGGGCCCTTGGCTTCCAGGTACACCCAGACGGCAGGCCTCGGGTCGTAGTGTGCCGTACCACGCCATTTAAGGCGATGGCGAGCCGGGCGTTCATGGAGTGGAGCTGCTCATGGAGAGGCGGTGGGTGGATCGGATGTTGCGAGGCGGACTCCGCTTTCAGCATAGGTACCTAAGCACGGTAATACATAGGCAATACTAAGTAGTTACTTCCTACCTGTACCTAGGCACATTGACCTTTTGACCTAGGCATTTTGACCGTTGGCCTCATGGCCAACACCGCCAACAAGCGCTCAAATTAATTTGTTTGTAAACAAAGCGTGATTATTGTCTTTCCATCTATGCACATCCAAATGCTTCCAAACAGGAAAAAATGACTACCGATGTGCCTTGGTTCCTTTGGTTTATTCTTTGGTTTATTTGTTTTTTTGGATGTGCTAATGGTTATTTTGTTGCTTTTTGGTCACCGAGAGGGGACGGGAGATTACGGATGCCTGTAATTTCATAGTTTACAACTGGGTGGGTAAATTCTCGCCACTGGTTGGGCATTTTGGAGCACTGGGTGGGCATTTGCCCAGCCAGTTACTTACTTACGGGAGGCCCTGGACTGTCCATGCAGCCGGTATGCATTTTACCCTATTAACAGCAATAGGTGTGTGTCGCCTGTCGGGCTTACCAAATGCGGTCATGCCAATTACACATTGACATGCTGTTTTTAAGAGTTGGCATTTGACACACCGTGCTGAAAAGGAAATTAATAAAACAATAGTTTATTGAAGGAGAAAATGCATCAGACGCGTTTCCGGTTACATTTGTTATGCAAGCTAAATTTAGAAGCCAATTATATATTTGTCTAGGGCAGTAACGAGCTGCACGCCCTGGTACTGCTCCAGCTCTCTAGCTTCAGCCCTCGCTAGGACCGGAGCCTGAGAGCAGATCATTAAAGTTCCAATGCTAATCCTTACGCGGGCTATTTGCAATCCGGCGATATCAGTGGTGCAGCAAGGGAGTGCCGAGTCACGTGCAGGCACGTGCAGATCTTTCGACACTTCATTAGGCCGGTGAGCTGCGTCATTTCGCAATCGTGAGGTAAGGTCAGTGTCCACGTAGCAAGCTCGGCAAAGGTTCCGGTGGATTCGTCGTCAACTGCAGTCTTCTACTGTATTACCGTTCATAGAATATACCTAACATACTTTACAACCCATACTTCCTTAAGTTCATAGAATATACCCAACATACTTTACAACCCATACTTCCTAAAGTACGTGTATTGATAAGGTATATTGCTACAGTGATGGGATTGTATCATTATCAATATCTACATCAGCGTCGCCAGGATTTTTGGGTTCGGGGAGGGAAATCTGTCTGGCAGACATTATCTACCCAAAAACAATTTTTACTAGGAATAAGGAAATTATATTTGACTAAATATGAATATAAATATGCATATTTGGTGTCAGGGCGACTTCATCAAACTATTTCATTTTTTCCCACCCTAAAATTGTCTCCGATTTGCATCGATCTCCAGGGGAGGGGGGCACCAACTGGAGGTTAGGGGGCAAGTTGCCCCGCTTGCTCCCCCCGCCGTGGCGACACCTATGATTATCTATAAAACTATACCTATAATTCACCAAGAATTCAGAACTTCCTTCGTCTATACAAATTTAAATTTGGTCACACACACTTCCGGGTCTCCATTCGAATAATATGAGGCCAAAGGAAGGTTAAATGAGCAGTCCGTCTTCACCGACCTCAGCGGCACATGCAGGCTACAGCGTGCTGATTGGGCCCCATCTGTTTTCAGCCAACCTCTCTGCGACTGTTTAGCTGGGCACTAAATAATTATTAACCGTACCGCGCGGTACGAATGCCGGCACGATGGGGTCGAGGCTACTAAATAATGCCCTCCGACACAGATAGACATGACGGCCTGGCCGACGGAGCCGGCCCTGCTTCAGTGCCACGACACTCGGACTGCCGACTGTGACTGTGACTGCCGACTGTGACTGTGACTGCCGACTGTGACTGTGACTGCCGACTGTCACAGTCACAGACTGTCACTGTGAATGCCGACTGTGACTGTGACTGCCGACTGTGACTGTGACTGCCAACTGTGTGACTGTGACTGTGACTGCCGACTGTGTGACTGTGACTGCCGACTGTGTGACTGTGACTGTGATTGCCGACTGTGTGACTGTGACTGCCGACTGTGTGACTGTGACTGCCGACTGTGTGACTGCGACTGCCGACTGTGTGACTGTGACTGCCGACTGTGCGACTGTGACTGCCGACTGTGTGACTGTGACTGCCGACTGTGACTGTGACTGTGACTGTGACTGCCGACTGTGACTGTGACTGCCGACTGTGTGACTGTGACTGCTGACTGTGACTGTGACGGCCGACTGTGCAACTGTGACTGCCGACTGTGCGACTGTGACTGTCGACTGTGTGACTGTGACTGCCGACTCTGCGACTGTGACTGCCGACTGTGTGACTGTGACTTCCGACTGTGCGACTGTGACTCCGACTGTGTGACTGTGACTGTGACTGCCGACTGTGACTGTGACTGCCGACTGTGTGACTGTGACTGCCGACTGTGTGACTGTGACTGCCGACTGTGACTGCCGACTGTGTGACTGTGACTGTGACTGCCGACTGTGAAACATGAGGCTGCCGACTGTGCGACTGCGGCTGTCGACTGTGACTGTGACTGCCGACTGTGAAACATGTGGCTGATGGAGGAGGGAAGATGTGTGCAAAGGCGAATTAACAGCTGCAGAAAACTTTCGGCCCATCACTAACGTTCCAGCGATCAGCAAAATCATAGAAAAGGCGGTCTGCGCCCAAGTCGACTCCTATATGAATCGGAACAGCCTGTACAGCCCAGATCAGCATGGATTCCGCAGCGGACACAGTACAGCAACGGCACTGATCAGCGTTGCTGATCACCTTCTGGGAGCGGTTGATCGGGGAGACATCAGTCTTCTGACGCTGATTGACCTCAGTCGGGCATTTGATGTCGTCCATCACCAGACGCTCTTGGACCAGCTACAACTACTCCAGATCGCCCCTGGATGGTTCCGGAGCTACTTGAGCGGTCACCGGCAGTGTGTCAAGCTGGCGGGAGGTGAAACATCGGCGCTGCTCCCGATCAACATAGGAATTTTCCAGGGTTCTTGTATGGGACCGATGCTGTACAACATCGCCTCCATCAGCGCTGCCTGCTACGTACCGACAGACGTAGACGGCTTCCTCGTCCGAATGACCAGATACGCCGACGACACTCAGGTGGCTATCTCGGGACCGAAAGAGAGGCTACCAGATATTCAGACGGCACTGGAGGGAGTTCTCGACACGCTGGCTACATATTTCCTGCAGAATGGGATGAAGATTAACGCTGCCAAAACCGAACTGATGGTCGTCGGGGATAGGTTTGCTCTACAATCTGCTGCAGCAGAGCCTGCTCGGGTTCAGTTCATCGGAGAGACCCTCCAACCTGTGTCTGCAGCGCGAAACCTCGGCGTTATGTTCGACAGTCGTTTAAGTTTTGAGCCTCATATAGATAGCATCGTCAAAAAATGTTTCGGGATTCTTATAGGCCTTATGCACGCAAAGCACATGATACCGGCTCAAGTACTGCCGACTGTTGTGAACGCGTTAGTCATGTCCCATGTACGTTACTGTAGCCAAGTATTCGGCTGTGCCAACAAAACCGCCCTGAAACGACTACAAAAAGTGCAAAACTTTGCTGCTAGGTTGATATCAGGCCGACAAAGATACCAACATGTGTCCGATGTGATAGAGAACTTGGAGTGGCTCCCTATCGCAGCGATGGTGGACTTTAATGATTTGTGTCCCCTGCATAAAATCGTTATGACCAATGAGCCCGAGGTACTTAGGCGAGAGGTGCGTTACAACAGAGATGTAGTTGAACGCAGA
Source organism: Chirona hameri (assembly GCA_036785665.1). Classification (NCBI taxonomy): domain Eukaryota; kingdom Metazoa; phylum Arthropoda; class Thecostraca; order Balanomorpha; family Balanidae; genus Chirona; species Chirona hameri. The sequence continues at coordinate 90,493 of JAXIVJ010002353.1, forward strand.
ACCAGACACTCAGACCACCTGTACTTGTCTCGCTTTCGCACTAACATTGGCAAAAGAACTTTTAGGCACCGGGCATGTGTGCTGTACAATGAACATGTGATCGGATCTGAGCTGCAGGGCATGTCATACGCGCGCTTTAAGAAAGTGTTGAAAGCTTGTCTTCTCACTTAAGATTTTAGAAGATTTTATATCGTCCGCTTAGTATTGTTCTTTGTAGGTACTTCAATCATTTTAGCGTATACAAATATTTTTGCTTTGTGCTGTTTTAGGTTGTGCTTTTTTATTTCATCTACCATTTCTGAGCAGTTGTGATTCCTAACATGTGAACCTATGTCTGACGAGGGCTCATAATAGCCACATCCTTGTGGATGAGTGCCAATGATGTACAATAAATAAATAAATAAACGTGATCATGAAATACGAATAAAGCATAACCCGTTTTGTAACGACTTCTTTAGCCGACATTTATGCAGCTTTTCACCTCTTGCTCAGCTCACCGTGAAGAGTATGTTTCAGCCACAAAAGGGTGGAGCTAAGTGCTGGTGCTTGTGTACAGAACAAAATCAGTAAATAGACGAAGCGAAATGTGGGCATCGCAACCCTTAGCACTGCCGAGGCTTGCGGCACGTATGGCGGCCCATGTTTTCCTGGTAATGAGTATACAACACTTTCCTTTCGTCGCACCTATTCTGCCGGGTCGCTATTGCTGGCGCATCGGAACGGGTCGCCCACTTTCCTCTTCCTGTCCGACCGCGAGCCGTCGCCACTGGCGTCGCGTCACGGTTACCCTACATATCTGGAGTCGGCCGAGGTCGGCCTGCGTTGCCCGGTGGTCAGTCTCGCAGCACACGTCAGAGGAGAGGGAGGGCCACAGTCGCAGACTCGGCGGCCGGCTAGTGGTCGGCCACAGACCAGCGGCCACGCAGCACGCGCCCCTGAGGAGCGATCGGCGACACTCGGGGGGCTGACGGCACCGCACTCAGGGGGCTGACGTCACCGCACTCAGGAGGCTGACGGCACCGCACTCAGGGGGCTGACGTCACCGCACTCAGGGGGCTGACGTCACCGCACTCAGGGGGCTGACGGTATAACAGACCAGCGGCCACGCAGCACGCGCCCCTGAGGAGCGATCGGCGACACTCGGGGGGCTGACGGCACCGCACTCAGGGGGCTGACGTCACCGCACTCAGGGGGCTGACGGCACCGCACTCAGGGGACTGACGGCATAACAGGGACCAGCCGGGCCTGCGGTGGTCACGGCTGGGCCTGCGCGCAAACCCGATCACCAATTGCCATATAGGAGAAGCCATACGACCCTGGCCGCCCATGAAGACATTTCGGGGAACTAGAAGCCGTACAATACGCCTACTGCCAACACGTGTCTGCGGTGCTGCCCAGCTGTCTCGGCCGTCCGGCTGCCCACCGCCTGCCCACAACTCCGTGCCTCTGCCGTCCGGCTGCCCACCGCCTGCCCACAACTCCGTGTCTCTGCCGTCCGGCTGCCCACCGCCTGCCCACAACTCCGTGTCTCTGCCGTCCGGCTGCCCACCGCCTGCCCACAACTCCGTGTCTCTGCCGTCCGGCTGCCCACCACCTGCCCACAACTCCGTGTCTCTGCCGTCCGGCTGCCCACCGCCTGCCCACAACTCCGTGTCTCTGCCGTCCGGCTGCCCACCGCCTGCCCACAACTCCGTGTCTCTGCCGTCCGGCTCCTCGATGGCTCGGAGGGCGGAGGGTAGACGTGCGGGTGTGGTCTCTCCCGTCAATCTGTCACGCTGTCCGCCGTGAGGAGTCGATATGATGGACGGCGGTGAAGGGTGTGAGTCAGTGAAAGACTCTGATGGTGATGGCGGGGGATGGGTGACCCTGGGTGCAGCCGAATGGCGCTGCGGGGAGGACAGGGTGGTCACTGGTCAGTCAGTGGGAGTCAGTGGTTCTTTGTATGTCCCTTGGCGGCTTCTATGATGTATCGGCAAATATTTGTCAGATTTGGAAAATTTCTGATTTACGCCACCTGCCCCAGTCTCGGAGTGCTATCCCGATTCGCTGTGCCGACACAGCTGTGACATTGCTGCCGTGACAGCGATCTGCGGTGGCCGCTCAGGGCCAGATGTCGGCCGATAGCGGGTCACCGAGCTCCGATCACGGCACGGGAGAGGGGGCAGCAGACCGGCGGACGGGGCCCCAGAGGGGACAGTAGACCGGCGGACGGGGCCCCAGAGGGGACAGCAGGCGGCGGACGGGGCCCCAGAGAGGGGACAGCAGACCGACGGACGGGGCCCCAGAGGGGACAGCAGGCGGCGGACGGGGCCCCAGAGAGGGGACAGCAGACCGACGGACGGGGCCCCAGAGAGGGGGCAGCAGACCGGCGGACGGGGCCCCAGAGAGGGGACAGCAGACCGGCGGATGGGGCCCCAGAGGGGACATCAGGCGGCGGACGGGGCCCCAGAGAGGGGACATCAGGCGGCGGACGGGGCCCCAGAGGGGACAGCAGACCGACGGACGGGCCCAGAGAGGGGACAGCAGACCGACGGACGGGGCCCCAGAGAGGGGGCAGCAGACCGGCGGACGGGGCCCCAGAGAGGGGACAGCAGACCGGCGGACGGGGCCCCAGAGGGGACATCAGGCGGCGGACGGGGCCCCAGAGAGGGGACAGCAGACCGACGGACGGGGCCCCAGAGGGAACAGCAGACCGACGGACGGGGCCCCAGAGAGGGGACAGCAGACAGGCGGACGGGGCCCCAGAGAGGGGACAGCAGACCGGCGGTGGACGGTGTCTTAGCTGGGAGGCTCCTGTTCTGCGAACCCGTCCGCCACTGACGGCAGTCAGAGCCGACATGGCCGGGTCGCGGCGGCCCCGGCGGTGGCCCCGGCGAATAAACACGGCAGGCGGGGCTCGCCGTCGGGTTCAGCCACGTGCCGGGTTCAGCCACGTGCCGGGTTCAGCCGCGTGCCGGGTCCAGCCGTGTGCCGGGTTCAGCCGTGTGCCGGGTCCAGCCGTGTGCCGGGTCCAGCCGTGTGCCGGGTTCAGCCGTGTGCCGGGTCCAGTCGTGTGCCGGGTCCAGCCGCGTGCCGGGTCCAGCCGTGTGCCGGGTCCAGCCGTGTGCCGGGTCCAGCCGCGTGCTGGGTTCAGCCGTGTGCCGGGTCCCCAGCCGCGTGCCGGGTCCAGCCGCGTGCCGGGTTCAGCCGTGTGCCGGCCGCCTCAGGGTGGTACGCTGGACGCAGCTGACCGTACACAACTAGTCTGTGTTCAGCCCAGCTAGAGCCGCCGCGCCGGCCTGAGGGCGGCAGGACGGAGGATGTGACACGGGCTGGTCTGGCCGACTCGGTATGACTGACATAGTACACGGGGATCGGCGCCGAGGGAGGAGCTGACCAGCCCCCACCAGTAACGGTTGGCAGCACTCGAGCGTTTGGGCGTTGAAACCCTACTACACCATAGGGTTTCCATGTTAAATCGATGATTTTCAGACGAGGCTGGCTCGTAATCTATGATACATATTTTAAATCCGACTTCTGGAACAGATAGTTACAAGCCTTAGCTACAACGTTTCTATTTATCCTTTTTCGATATTCCGGGCGTAAAGAGGTTAAATGGGCTTGGGGGTTAAGAAATGTCGGAACGACCGCTGACTGCTTCCAAATGCTACTACAGTACTAAAATATACACTACTTCGACTACTACTTTGTAGTAGAATTGAATATGACCGCTTCCAAATGCTACTACATTTACTGCAAATACACTACTTTGACTACTACTTCGTATATTTTCTGGCGTTTAATTCAATAAATAAATATATAATCTATGTAAATAGAAGTTATTGATAGCAAACAATACCTTTAATTTATAATGGACAAAACAATTACGATACAAATTATATCTTGTCTAATTAATTTGGGCGTTACATTCTTTACTGTTTTAGCCGTTGTTCTATTACCCTGGAGCTGACTGGCTCTGTCGCCAACGGATCACAAGTGGGACATGATCTGACTCGGCCAGTCACGGCAGTGTCTCCCCTGGTTGCATGGCCGGACCTGTTACCCTCAGCGTAATCTGCAGCCGGAGGGACGTAATGGAAAGCGTGAGCATTATTCCACCTATTTCACTTCGCTTCTCTCGTTCACGGATCTATCAACGTAGGGGCTTCTCAGATGCCGAGATAACGCTGTTTTTAGTTGCGCAAGAAACTGCTATTTTCGTCCCACGTATTTACCGCGCACAGCTCAGCTCACAGCACTTTTCTCAGCTCAGCTCACAGCTCAGCTCACAGCACTTTTTACGTAAATCGATCAGCGTTTGCGCCCATGACGTTCTCATTTCGAAGACATGATTAATGTTCGAATGCACGATATTTGGTATTGAAAACCACTATCTAGAATAGTATCTGCAGAATGCAGATCGTGGAACAACCTCAGTCAACTACAGGGATTTTTTCAACAGCAGTAAGAACGCTGGCGTGCGGTGGAACTGGACAAGGTGGCCTGTATTCCATGCAACACAGGCCATCGGGAATGTCATCATTCCGACATGGGACCGGCACAACGGAGGCCCTCCGACGCAGGCCTTGCATAGCCAGACACAGACAGAATCCGGAACCGGCCCCGAGGTGAACTGCGTCTTGCAGCTACAGAAGCTTCCAGATATCGGAAGAATGTGTCACAAATATCAGAATCATAAGGAAGAAGCCTGGACATTTCACGTTTATTATTATACGCAGCTTAAAACATTTAGAGACATAGTTCAATTACATGGTTTACCCGAAAACAAAAGTTCGTCATTGCGAAATGACGGAGTCTGACAACTAGAAATTATGATGAATAAGAGAGCAATAATGTCATTTATCGTACATCTAACCAGACTTGTCAACTATTCATATTTTTATGAGTCGATTCACAGTGATTCACGGACCATAATGAATGATTCAATCATGATTAAATCACTAAACATTAACGCTGGTGAGTCGATTCACAGTGACTCACGGCTAATATGAGTGGCTCATGAACAGGAACGTAGCCAAAGGGGGGGGGGGCGGCTGGGGCGGCCGACCCCCTCCCCCTGGAGGCCAGGAGGGAAAGCGCCTAAAAGGAGAGTTTAGAGGACTGCAGAGACCCTTTAGGGACACCGGGGCTCTCTGAAAGACCAGAAGGCCCCTTGGACATTCAAAAGAGCCCTGTGCATGTCAGAGGGCCCCTGGCCATACCAAAAGGGCCCCTGAGCGGGCCAGAGGGCCCCCTGAGCACGTCGAATGGGCCCCTGAACACGACGAATGGGCCCCTAGCCAGCCAGAGGGGCCCCTGGGCAGGTCGAGAGGCCCCTGAGCATGTCGGCAGGGCGACAAAGCGGCCAGTGCAGTCCCTTGCCAGGTCATAAGGGCCCCTGAGCAGGTTGGAGGGCCCCTGGAAATACCAGAGGGCCCCTGGGAAGTTAAAAGGGCCCCTGTGCAGGTCAGAGGGGCCCTTGACCAGACCGAAAGGGCCCCTAGGTGGGTCAGAAGGCCCCCTGAACATGCCGAATGGGCCCCTAGTCAGCACGGTGGGGCCCCAGGGCAGGTCGGAGGGCCCTCGGAGCATGTCGCAAGGCGACAAAGCAGCCAGCGCAGTTCGACCAGAAGAGTCGCTGGACATATCGGAAGGAATCCTGGGAAAGTCAGAGGGGCACCTGGCTAGACCGAAAGGGTCCCTGAGCCGGCTGGAAGGCCCCTTGAACATGCCGGATGAGTTCCTAACCATACTGAAGGGGTCCCTGGGCTGGGCGGAGGGGCCCCTGAGCAGGGGCGGCGGATTGCGGGGGGCAGGGTACCCAAAATGCCTCCCAGTCGAAAATCATGGAGGGTATAAGGGTAATTTTGCCCCCCCCCAGATTTCAGCCTGCTCAATCTGGAGGGGGGGGGGGGGAAGCGACCCTTCCCCCTCAGGATTTTCAACTGGGGGGGGGGGGTGATTTGGGGTATCCTGCGCCCCGTAATCCGCCGCCCCTGCCCCTGAGCATGTCGGCAGGGCGACAAAGCAGCCAGTGCAGTCCCTGGCCAGGTCGGAAGGACCTCTGAACAGGCCGAATGGGCCCCTTGACACACAAGAGGGGCTTCTTGGAAGGTTAGAGGAGTACCTGGTAAGACCGGAAGGGTCAAAGCACGTAGAGATCCCAGATGAAGATTAAATACAAAGAGGACTTACTCCACAATACAAATATTAAAAGAGGAGCTTCCGGGTATATTGTAACACCCTTCGTCAGGGTGCTACAATATACCCGAAAGCTCCGATTTCAATTTTTCCTGTAGAGTAAGCCTTCTTTGTATTATATATATATCACCCACTCCACATCATGTCTTTTCGCTTTGCGGATCCCAGATGAGTCCCTGAACAGGTCGGAAGGGCATTGAAAAGGTCAGAGGGGCCCCTAGACGAATTGAAGGGGCCTTGGGCCTTTCAACAGTAAGAATGCAGTTGTCCAGGGAATACAATTCAAAATTTTCGCGCCACTTAACTACAAATTCAATTATATGCGGGTTAGGGAAAATATCGGCCCGTTTCTCGGCGCATGTATGTGTTATGTTGCTACTTTCCTATATAATTGGGCAAAATAGTTCACTTTAGCACTTTTTTACCGCACTTTTAAACGCACAATATAGCAATTTTAGAGGTCCGCACCATACGCAATGCGACGCATTGATGAGAATGCATATCCAGGGCATAAGACTAAAAAATTTCGCGCCGTTCCGCGGCGCAATTTGTTTAAGAGTTCCAAATCTTGAGCTTAAAAAATATTCCAAGTTGGTATAGCTGATTCCAAATTGGTGTCGCTGGTTCCAAAGTTGAGATGGCAGTTTTCTAACTCCAGCTCCTAAAAGTTGGTATGGCCCATGTCATACCTGTCATACTGCATTTTCCATCCTTGTAACGTGCCTTTTCATCATTTTTTTTGGAGGGGGGCCTTTCAACGCTTGGGAAGGGGGCCCTTTCAACGCTCGGGAAGGGGCCCTTTCGAGGCGCCGCCCCCCCCCCCCCTGGATGAAATCCTGGCTACGTACCTGCTCATGAATGATTCATTCACAATGACTCATGAATTATTCATTCAAAACGACTCACTGCGCATCGCTGAATCAATGCATACTTAATTAATATTAACTAAATAAAATATTCAATAAATAAAACTGACAAGTAACCTAATTGTATGTGCTGTCGCTTGTAACCCTACTGATATGTGCTGTATGAATGAATGATACCTTGTGGAAATGGACATAATGTCCGGAATAAAAATATATCTCAGGTGCGGATCCAGAGGGGGGGGGGGGCGCTAGGGCATGTGCCCCCCCCCCCCCTCCCCTGAGCCCGGGTCGCGCCCATGTCGCACCATACAAACGCGCCCTAGGGCGCAACTTTGTGTATGTCGCCCCCCCCCCCCCTGACCGAAATCCTGGATCCGCGCCTGTATCTATCTATCTATCCATTATCTTTTAGTCAGGCATTATGATATGAATCTTAGGCATGTGGTGAACAGGCTGAAACACCTAAGTAAGAAGCATGTACACAACCTACCTACGCAAAAACAAGCAATAATAAAGACTAACAAAATTTACCACTTTATAGTTTTAGAAAAACAAAATAGCATTAACCAATTCAAACAAGTTAACAACATAGCAAAGCCAACTTACTTCCTAGTAAGCGTAATAGCCAAGGGCTGGTAATAGCCTGGCAACTATTTTCAGTCCTGATTCTCCTAAAAAAGTGCAACTTTGGACACTTTGTCATTGCAATGCATAACTCAGAAGTAACGGATGGACAGATGTAAGGATCCTACCATGACATGAGGAAATTCAAACGTCAGACCAAATGACGTCATCAGTAATCACGTCGATATGCTTGATTGTTTAAATTATCCATACATTTCTTGATAACTGATAAGTAATTGCTGCTTATAAATCAAATACCTAATATTGAAATACAAATATATAAATAAAACATTTTAACTATGCCCGACAGCGTTCATTAATATTTGCAGTCATTCAAAACCCTTGTATAGAAATTTCAATGACGTCATTGAATGTTGTCATTGTATGATGCGAAAAGGTGGGTAGTTCACTGAATTCTATAGATAAAAGCACTAAGGGTGGGCGAAAGTGGCACGACACCAAACAGAAAGTGTCGCGATGCAGTAGAAATTGCAAGAACATTTGATAAAATAGGACTGGTAAATTATAAAATGATATTATTATAATTATTAATTATTATAATAGCAAATTTCAAGTTCCAAAGTATATTAATGACTTGATGTTTCGCTTTTTTAAGCGAATATAACAATTATTTTGATTAGTTTGTATAAGGTATGATGTCAAATAAAGCGCCACAGATGCGACAGTGATATTTGGGACATGCTCTTGCAAATGTTTGTTTATGATTTAGTTTTCGATATGGTATAGCCTAGACATTAAGAAAAGGTGGGTACCTTTTGAGGATTTTTCGTGTGAAAAAGGTGTGCGTGTACTGTGTGGTTTATGAACCAAAGAATGAGGTAGATACCTTATCTAAGTACGTTGGTACATACCTACCCTTAACCTTACCAGTACCAATGTAAGTACATACCTAGTTCAGTTAGGGCTGATTGAACAGTGGCTGTGTCCACTGGAGTTGGACAAAAATACTCACTTTCTTCACGCAGAGATGAATCACAGGCTACAGCTCAGGACACAGAGCTCATATAATTGGCCATTGAGTGTCTGGTGTGTCCACAGGGTAAATATGAATGCTGGGCCGCTGGGATACTTTTTGGGGACAGTTCATGCTCTCCGACCAAATAAGAATGATTCTTTGAGCAATGAATGATTCAATCAGCATATTGTATCTGTATGAATGATTCAATCATTGACTCACAACAGATTTGCGCTTGAGGTGAATCGATTCATGAGCGATTCATTTGAAATAAGAATGATTCAATCAAAAGTAGTCGATTCACAATGAATCGTTGACAAGTCTGCATCTAACATGTTTCCTATAGTCAATGTCCTGACCGAATTTATTCGCAATAGCCTGATCTATCTATAGTTCATGAACAGAATAGCACATCGATAGTGAATTGCATCACCACAAGATTTCAAGTGGCGTACACCAGAGTTCGCCATGGGCTGGGCTGGCCCTATGGGCCATGGGCTGGGCCTGGGCTGGGCCTGGGCCGGGCCTCAATTTTAAGGAAATCACTGGGCTCTGGATGGGCCTGGGTCTGAAAATTTTGAAGTAATGCGCGCGTCGCACTAGCTGAGGTCAGAGCTCAAAAATATTTTAACCAGCCGTTCACTTACGCAGCAACACACTGTTGCTGTGGCTGTGGCTTTCTGTTTTTTGGGTTAGCATAGTTGGTTCATTGTTTCACATTTATAGTATACAAGTAAATATGCTAGGATGCTGATTGCAAATTTTGTGAAAATAATTATATGCTTAATCTGAACGGGCCGGACCGGGCCTGGGCTTCAATATTATGATTTTGACCGGGCCTGGTCCGGGCTTGGGCTTGGTGTTCATGGACCTGGGCCGGGCCGGGCTGGGGGTTGGTGGGCCCGTGACGAACACTGGTGTACACTAATGCCATCAACTTTCTCTATTATAACTAACATTATGAGATATAAACAGTGATCAGCAAGTAAGCATGCCCTTTACATGTAAAGCAATGCTATTCCTAGACATATTGATTGATAAATAGTAATTTGTAATGATAAATGTGCAATGCCCATAGCATTTTACCACCCACACCAAGCCAATTAGCTGCTGCCTTATCACCAAAGCGAGTCACTAAGGATTTGTGTCAGCACTGGGCATGTCTCACATCGCTGATTCCCACCAATCCATTGTCTTGGAGGCAATGATTCAGCGGTGGGCACTGGGCGGGCATGCCTGACGGGTATCTCTGGGCGGGCATGCCTGACGGGTATCTCTGGGCGGGCATGCCCCTGACGGGTATCTCTGGGCGGGCATGCCCCTGACGGGTATCTCTGGGCGGGCATGCCTGACGGGTATCTACTGTCAGATCCAATATCTGTTGACAGATCTTGTCCGCCATCAGATCAGGTGTCTGCTGTCTTGTCCGCCATCAGAGCAGGTGTCTGCTGTCTTGTCCGCCATCAGAGCAGGTGTCTGCTGTCTTGTCCGCCATCAGATCAGGTGTCTGCTGTCTTGTCCGCCATCAGATCAGGTGTCTGCTGTCTTGTCCGCCATCAGATCAGGTGTCTGCTGTCTTGTCCGCCATCAGATCAGGTGTCTGCTGTCTTGTCCGCCATCAGATCAGGAATCTGCTGTCTTGTCCGCCATCAGATCAGGTGTCTGCTGTCTTGTCCGCCATCAGATCGGGTGTCTGCTGTCTTGTCCGCCATCAGATCGGGTGTCTGCTGTCTTGTCCGCTATCAGATCAGGTGTCTGCTGTCTTGTCCGCCATCAGATCGGATGTCCGCTGTCTTGTCCGCCATCAGATCGGGTGTCTGCTGTCTTGTCCGCCATCAGATCGGGTGTCTGCTGTCTTGTCCGCCATCAGAGCAGGTGTCCGCTGTCTTGTCCGCCATCATTATATGATTGTATCTGCTGCCACGTCTCCCGTCGGAATAGGTATATGTCATGTCATGTCTGCCATACCATTAGATCGGGTTATTTTCTACTGCGAAGTTGTGCACTGCCGCCGGCCAGAGGAACTGCCAGAATGCGACATAGCCTGATGTCAACACGACATGCCGGCGCGTTTTAGAAAGACAACATTCCGAAGCCTCTGCTCTGCAGCGTCTGCAGCGCTGCATGAACGTGGCATGAAATATGACAGTACTGGTGTGGTATCATATTTCATTATACGTCCGGGGATGATGCAAGGTGAAACTGGACTATGTTTTGCGGACCGAGGTGGGTGTGTCGTGTCGCGGTCCGATACGGACAGCAATATGTTTCGCGGACCGAGGTGGGTGTGTCGTGTCGCGGTCCGATACGGACAGCATGTTTCTCTGCCTGGATGAAGGAGACGGCAAAGTCGAGGACAGACGGAGACATTTTGGTAAAGGAAATCATAATCTCTGACGAAGCCGCAAGGCGCAATATAAGTTCTTTTGTCCTTTATTTCTGATTTGCGATCTTTTCTGAATTATCATGAGCACAGGCTATTTCAATATAACTTGTAAGGAAATCATAATGTATAATTCACGTCAAATGAGCTACAGTTTATCAGCTGACATCATCCAGTAGCCCCCTCTCCTCAAGGTGGAGTCTTCGGACTGCGGCGATGATAGGGAAAGGCCGAGGCAACCCGCAGACATGGGGCAATTGTGACACATACATATCCCGGAAAAGAATCCCAGATTCAATATTATCACCCGAAAAATGCCAGCGCAGGGTTTATTATGTCAACAAACATCGCGACAGAATGCAAGAGACAATCCAGAACTCCATCGGATTTGCCGATTGACGTTAGCAACCATTCTGGAGTTTATTATGGATTCCGTGGATCGATTATTCCCCTGTGTGAATCTATGAACTAAAAAAATGATCAGGCATGGTTCCACGCTGAAACGTCACACTGGTTGTAATGCATCATACAACATATCATACATGGCAGTGATTTGAAAGTTGAAGAAACAGCAGACCGTCTTCCTTCGTGTGCGAGTGAAGAGGACAGACAGGACATCATCGTGTACTGGCACCGAGGGGACCTCATCAATCTGCCCCCGAGGGCGGAGAGGAGGACATATGGTGCGCACTGCTGACTGCTCAATCGTCCAGTGGTCCAGTGGTCCGGGAGGGAGGACCTCGTCAGCCTGCTTTACCCCGAGGGCGGAGAGGAGGACATATAGTGATCACTGCTCACTACTCAATCGTCCAGTGGTCCTGGGGGGAGGACCTCGTCAGCCTGCTTTACCCCGAGGGCGGAGAGGAGCACATATAGTGCTCACTTCTCACTGCTCAATCTTCCAGTGGTCCAGTGGTCCTGGGGGGGGGGGGGGGGGGGGGGGAGGACCTCGTCAGCCTGCTTTACCCCGAGGGCGGAGAGGAGGACATACGGTGCTCACTGCTCACTGCTCAATCGTCCAGTGGTCCGGGGGAGGACCTCGTCAGCCTGCTTTACCCTGAGGGCGGAGAGGAGGACATACGGTGCTCACTGCTCACTGCTCAATCGTCCAGTGGCCAGGAGGGGGGGGGGGGGGGACCTCGTCAGCCTGCTTTACCACGGAGGCCGAGAAGGACAGACGGGTGGTTGGTGGTGCCGGCTCCTGTTTGTGGAGCCAGTGTAAACAGCGGCGTCTGACGGCCAGTGCCCCCTCCCCCGCCTCATGCACTCGGACCAGCCGTGTGTATATTCTGACGGATTGTCCACGCCTTGGACTCTGACCAGCCGTGTGTATATTCTGACGGAGTGCTCACGCCTTACACTCGGACCAGCCGTGTGTATATTCTGACGGAGTACCCGCACCTTACACTCGGACCAGCCGTGTGTATATTCTGACGGAGTACCCGCGCCTTACACTCGGACCAGCCGTGTGTATATTCTGACGGAGTACCCGCGCCTTACACTCGGACCAGCCGTGTGTATATTCTGACGGAGAACCCACGCCTTACACCCGGACCAGCCGTGTGTATATTCTGACGGAGAACCCACGCATTACACTCGGACCAGCCGTGTGTATATTCTGACGGAGTACCCGCGCCTTACACTCGGACCAGCCGTGTGTATATTCTGACGGAGAACCCACGCCTTACACCCGGACCAGCCGTGTGTATATTCTGACGGAGAACCCACGCCTTACACTCGGACCAGCCGTGTGTATATTCTGGCGGAGTACCCGCGCCTTACACTCGGACCAGCCGTGTGTATATTCTGACGGAGAACCCACCTCGGACTTACACTCGGACCAGCCGTGTGTATATTCTGACGGAGAACCCACGCCTTACACTCGGACCAGCCGTGTGTATATTCTGACGGATTGTCCGCGCCTTACACCCGGACCAGCCGTGTGTATATTCTGACGGAGTACCCACGCCTTATACTCGGACCAGCCGTGTGTATATTCTGACGGAGTACCCGCGCCTTACACTCGGACCAGCCGTGTGCATATTCTGATGGAGTACCCGCGCCTTACACTCGGACGAGCCGTGTGCATATTCTGACGGAGTACCCACGTCTTACACTCGGACCAGCCGTGTGTATATTCTGACGGAGTACCCGCGCCTTACACTCGGACCAGCCGTGTGTATATTCTGACGGAGAACCCACGCCTTACACTCGGACAAGCCGTGTGTATATTCTGACGGAGAACCCACGCCTTACACTCGGACCAGCCGTATGTATATTCTGACGGATTGTCCGCGCCTTAGACTCGGACCAGCCGTGTGTATATTCTGACGGATTGTCCGCGCCTTACACCCGGACCAGCCGTGTGTATATTCTGACGGAGCACCCACGCCTTACACTCGGACCAGCCGTGTGTATATTCTGACGGAGTACCCGCGCCTTACACTCGGACCAGCCGTGTGCATATTCTGACGGAGAACCCACGCCTTACACTCGGACCAGCCGTGTGTATATTCTGACGGATTGTCCACGCTTTACACTCGGACCAGCCGTGTGTATGTTCTGACGGATTGTCCACGCCTTACACTCGGACCAGCCGTGCGTATATTCTGACGGATTGTCCACGCTTTACACTCGGACCAGCCGTGTGCATATTCTGACAGAGTACCCACGTCTTACACTCGGACCATCCGTGTGTATATTCTGACGGAAAACCCACACCTTACACTCGGACCAGTCGTGTGTATATTCTGACGGATAACCCACGCCTTACACTCGGACCAGCCGTGTGTATATTCTGACGGAGAACCCACGCCTTACACTCGGACCAGCCGTGTGTATATTCTGACGGAGAACCCACGCCTTACACTCGGACCAGCCGTGTGTATATTCTGACGGAGAACCCACGCCTTACACTCGGACCAGCCGTCTGTATATTATGACGGATTGTCCGCGCCTTACACCCGGACCAGCCGTGTGTATATTCTGACGGATTGTCCGCGCCTTACACCCGGACCAGCCTTACACTCGGACCAGCCGTGTGTATATTCTGACGGATTGCCCGCGCCTTACACCCGGACCAGCCGTGTGTATATTCTGACGGAGAACCCACGCCTTACACTCGGACCAGCCGTGTGCATATTCTGACGGAGTACCCGCGCCTTACACTCGGACCAGCCGTGTGCATATTCTGACGGAGTACCCGCGCCTTACACTCGGACCAGCCGTGTGCATATTCTGACGGAGAACCCACGCCTTACACTCGGACCAGCCGTGTGTATATTCTGACGGAGAACCCACGCCTTACACTTGGACCAGCCGTGTGTATATTCTGACGGATTGTCCGCGCCTTAGACTCGGACCAGCCGTGTGTATATTCTGACGGATTGTCCGCGTCTTACACCCGGACCAGCCGTGTGTATATTCTGACGGAGAACCCACGCCTTACACTCGGACCAGCCGTGTGTATATTCTGACGGAAACCCCACGCCTTACACTCGGACCAGCCGTATGTATATTCTGACGAAGAAACCCACGCCTTACACTCGGGCCAGCCGTGTGCATATTCTGACGGAGAACCCACCCCTTACACTCGGACCAGCCGTGTGTATATTCTGACGGAGAACCCACGCCTTACACTCGGACCAGCTGTGTGCATATTCTGACGGAGTACCCGCGCCTTACACTCGGACCAGCCGTGTGCATATTCTGACAGAGTACCCGCGCCTTACACCCGGACCAGCCGTGTGTATATTCTGACGGAGTACCCGCGCCTTACACTCGGACCAGCCGTGTGTATATTCTGACAGAGAACCCACGCCTTACACTCGGACCAGTCGTGTGTATATTCTGACGGAGAACCCGCGCCTTACATCCGGACCAGCCGTGTGTATATTCTGACGGGTACCCACGCCTTACACTCGGACCAGCCGTGTGTATATTCTGACGGAGTATCCGCGCCTTACACTCGGGCCAGCCGTGTGTATATTCTGACGGAGTACCCGCGCCTTACACTCGGACCAGCCGTGTGTATATTCTGACGGATTGTCCGCGCCTTACACTCGGACCAGTCGTGTGTATATTCTGACGGAGTGCCCACGCCTTACACTCGGACCAGCCGTGTGTATATTCTGGCGGAGTACCCGCGCCTTACACTCGGACCAGCCGTGTGTATATTATGACGGAGTACCCACGCCTTACACTTGGACCAGCCGTGTGTATATTCTGACGGATTGTCCACGCCTTACACTCTGACCAGCCGTGTGTATATTCTGACGGAGTGCCCACGCCTTACACTCGGACCAGCCGTGTGTATATTCTGACGGAGTGCCCACCCCTTACACCCGGACCAGCCGTGTGTATATTCTGACGGAGAATCCACGCCTTACACTCGGACCAGCCGTGTGCATATTCTGACGGAGTACCCGCGCCTTACACTCGGACCAGCCGTGTGTATATTCTGACGGATTGTCCGCGCCTTACACTCGGACCAGCCGTGTGCATATTCTGACGGAGTGCCCACGCCTTACACTCGGACCAGCCGTGTGTATATTCTGACGGAGTGCCCACGCCTTACACCCGGACCAGCCGTGTATATATTCTGACGGAGAACCCACGCCTTACACTCGGACCAGCCGTGTGCATATTCTGACGGAGTACCCGCGCCTTACACTCGGACCAGCCGTGTGTATATTCTGACGGATTGTCCGCGCCTTACACTCGGACCAGCCGTGTGTATATTCTGACGGATGGTCCGCGCCTTGGACTCGGACCAGCCGTGTGTATATTCTGACGGATTGTCCGCGCCTTACACCCGGACCAGCCGTGTGTATATTCTGACGGAGAACCCACGCCTTACACTCGGACCAGCCGCGTGTATATTCTGACGGAGAACCCACGCCTTACACTCGGACCAGCCGTGTGTATATTCTGACGGAGAACCCACGCCTTACACTCGGACCAGCCGTGTGTATATTCTGACGGAGTACCCGCGCCTTATACTCGGACCAGCCGTGTGCATATTCCGACGGAGTACCCGCGCCTTACACTCGGACCAGCCGTGTGCATATTCTGACGGAGTACCCACGCCTTACACGCGGACCAGCCGTGTGTATATTCTGACGGATTGTCCACGCTTTACACTCGGACCAGCCGTGTGTATATTCTGACGGATTGTCCACGCCTTACACTCGGACCAGCAGTGTGTATATTCTGACGGATTGTCCACGCTTTACACTCGGACCAGCCGTGTGCATATTCTGACGGAGTACCCACGCCTTACACTCGGACCAGCCGTGTATATATTCTGACGGAGTGCCCACGCCTTACACTCGGACCAGCCGTGTGTATATTCTGACGGAGAACCCACGCCTTGCACTCGGACCAGCCGTGTGCATATTCTGACGGAGTACCCGCGCCTTACACTCGGACCAGCCGTGTGCATATTCTGACAGAGTACCCGCGCCTTACACCCGGACCAGCCGTGTGTATATTCTGACGGAGAACCCACGCCTTACACTCGGACCAGCCGTGTGTATATTCTGACGGAGAACCCACGCCTTACACTCGGACCAGCCGTGTGTATATTCTGACGGAGAACCCACGCCTTACACTCGGACCAGCCGTGTGTATATTCTGACGGATTGTCCGCGCCTTACACCCGGACCAGCCGTGTGTATATTCTGACGGAGTACCCGCGCCTTACACCCGGACCAGCCGTGTGTATATTCTGACAGAATACCCGCGCCTTACACTCGGACCAGCCGTGTGTATATTCTAACGGAGTACCCACGCCTTACACTCGGACCAGCCGTGTGTATATACATACACAAACCGGTGGATATGCCGCAGGCCCGTACACGAGCTGTCTGGTACGTCAACAACGCAGAGCTGTGAACTGGTACGTCAACAACGCAGAGCTGTCAACTGGTACGTCAACAACGCAGAGCTGTCAACTGGTACGTCAACAACGCAGAGCTGTCAACTGGTACGTCAACAACGCAGAGCTGTGAACTGGTACGTCAACAACGCAGAGCTGTCAACTGGTACGTCAACAACGCAGAGCTGTGAACTGGTACGTCAACAACGCAGAGCTGTGAACTGGTACGTCAACTGGTACGTCGCAGGCGTCCCTGCGATGCACAGTGCCATGCTTTAGAAGCTGCCAGCTAATATGGGCTCATATGTTGTGGAACAACGTTGTAAGAATAACGTCGGTTTTTCGCTACGGTGGCAGGTATTGCGAGTCGGTATGCTGGGGACAAACCGTCACCAGTTTGATCTCAGACCGGTATATATACCCGGTCGAGATATCAGCCTGCGATGGTGCAGCGCTCTGTTGATGTAATGTATTCTGCATCTCTATGTGGCTCCTGCGATGCAATGTATTCTGCATCTCAATGTGAAGGTCAGGCGTGATGTATTGAGGCTGGGTCATTTGGTCGTTCTGTATACTGACATAAAGGATGAGGCTGTCGGCTGAGAATAGATGAACGGATTTGTATAAACACGCCGGAAATGTGAGACGAGAGGAGTCATACAAACGTGCACGATGGAGTGGCAGGTTGCCTCATCTGTTCGGATTGGAATTTGATTTGTTTCTACGGACTGGTGCTTCTACTGGACTGGTGTTTCTACCGACTGGTGCTTCTTGTGCTGGACGGTAAACGGTAGATGCCTCCTCGTTTCTACCGCGAGTATTTCCACTGGACCCTATACATCCACTATAGAAACAATACACATGAATGATAGCACCTCATAGTGCGTAAGAAATGAACGTATGTACATTGCACCATATTTACCAGTAAGGCGCCGGAGTTGGCGATCAACGAGCGAGCGCAAAGGAAATGTATGGGGAATTTCAACTCCTTCGGGCAAGTAGTTTCTGAGATACAAAAAGGGTGCGCACGTGCGCACGTGCAGAGGCACCCACCTGTGACTTGTGGGGAAAGTGGGGGTTGAGAGGTCCCTAACCACACACCAAATTTGAACACAATCGGCTCAGCCGTTCCAGAGATATAGAATAGGGGTGTGCACGTGCGCACGTGCAAAGCCACACACCCCTGACTTGTGGAAAGGCGGCGGCTGAGAGGTCCCTAACCACGGACCAAATTCGAACACAATCGGTTCAGCCGTTCTTGAGATACAGAATAGGGGCGTGCACGTGCGCACGTGCAGTCACCCCACCCCTGAGTTGTGTGAAAGTGGCGGCTGAGGGGTCCCTAACCACACACGAAATTTGCACATAATCGGCCCAGCCGTTGTGGAGTTATTGCGAGACAACACTTTTCAACACCCCTCACGCGGCACGCGCCACGCGCAGTGGTAGTCACCCACATGAGTCAGCACTGGTCTCAGGCAGGGAAGGTTGGATGGGGCTGCTCAGCAAAGAAGTCCGGTTGTCAATCGGACGTGCGGTTGCAGAGATATGAGCTTCTCAAAAGCGTCGCCACGAGCGGGGCCGGGTCGGGCCGGGCCGCTCATAATCAGAGTTTTCCCATACACCACGGAAAGACTAGCGAGCGCGAAGCGCTCGCTCGTAATAAGCACTGCTATTCTGAAATGTATGGCCAAGTAAAAATTGTCAAGCTTTTTGACAGAGCGATGTGAATTATAATTTCTTTGCACTGATGTTCAGGGAATGGGCCATTCCCTGAATCACGCCCAATTGGGCCATATTATGGCCTGTTGGTAAAATATTGCTTCAATATATGGTTTTCATGATATAATTCCTATATCACGCCCAATTGTAATCTAAGCTAATAATGCATTCTTTGTTTGTCATAATTGATGATAAAATCTGTAACGAGGCGAAGCTGTTCTTAATTTCCTTGCACGATAATTTGTAACCCCTTGTAATGAGTAAAAAGGCATACCTACCTTCCTGCGGTATTTGCAGCGATCAGTAAACTTAAACTTAATACTTCGTGCATTCTACATCATTTTTCTCAACTAATTACCGATAAACAATAGCCTGAAAAAAATGATCATAGCCAATTTCAGAAACTATTCATCACTAAATGATGCCAAGTTTTATTTGCGGAGTCTGGATGTAGGAGACTCGAGTTCGAGTCCGGAGTCAGGAGTCAGAATAGTCAGAAGTCAGGCTTGAGTCAGGAGCGTCATTATCTACGTATTATTTCCAGTAATTTGGATTTATTGTCAGCTCAGCTCACTTATCTTCCCAAGGTCGGGGAATAAAATGATTATTTGTATTTTTTTTGATTTTTTTTATTGGGGTTTAGGGGCGCTCCGACAACGAAGGTCACATGGCGCCCATATTTGTAATTCGGTGACGTCACGTTCAGACATTATGCAGTGATCTGATTGGTCTGATCAGCACGTCAGGTCAGCCGCCAGCCGAACAAAAAGAGGCTCTACCTGGCACGACGCTGCTCTTACGGAGTATAAACAACGACACTTTGAAGATTATTCCCCGAGACGGTTAGTCCGGTAGCTCGTACTCAACTGTCGCTCGGCGATCGCCGTCGTCGGCGATGTCGGCGATCGCCGATCGCTGCTGGTTGGTGGTGGATCCACGCCACGGACAAAGCCCGTGCTAACCCAGCATGCCACTCATCCACATTCCACTCTGCACACAAAGACCGTTCATGCAACCAGTAAAGTCACCTTCATAAAAACGCAATTCACTGCAGAATCACGGATTAAATTGCATGCCTACAGGCTAAAAGCTAATCACGCGGTGGCCAAATGTTCGGTTAGACCGGGACCACAGCACGTGGCCAATCACCATTCACCGCCAAATGCGAAATACCTGTCGATCGTGACAGTATTGATGATCTCTAGAACTGAGAGCGATAGCCGGACGGCAGTGGTCCGTTTTCCTGCTGCAGCTTTGCGTCAGCTTTTCGGAGGCGTCCCGGGGGGCGGTCCCGACGGGCCAATTCCGCGGATATGGGTCGGCTATCGGCGCCGGTTAGCAGGAGGCCCGGCAGCCAACAGCGCATGCCGGCAGCGGGCCATCACACGGGACACAGTCGGCCTGCAGGCTGCAGCAGCACCAGTGGCGCGGTGGCGGTGTCAGCGTCAGTGTCAGTGTCGGCCCGCCGCCGCCCGCCGCCGCCCGCTGTGTCTGGCCAGGGTGCTCTGGTTCGTGTGTGCCCCCCCCCCCCCCCCCCCCTGGCCGCGACACGCAGACATCTGACAAGACGTCTGGTCGCCGTCGGCGGAAGCAGTCGCTTGCGTGACGGCGTTTTCTGGCTGCCAGACTGCCAGTCCGGCGGTGCGGCGGGATGGGGTGGACGGTGAGTGGGAGTCCAGGAGACGAAGAGCGCTGTAGGGACATCTGGTAGCCCCGGTGGTCGCCAAATTTGGCAGCGCCCGTGACCGGAAGGTGCGCGCTTCCGGTGCGGTTCAGTGTCGTGATCGTGACGCGTGGCGCGGTGCCGGCGGAGCTCGTGACAGTGCTGACAACTCGGATAGGGTGGCGGTCGCATACGGCGGCGCAGTGGTGGCGCAGTGGTGGGCGCGTGGCGGTCCCCCGGACCTCCGCAGCCTCGGCCTATAGTCTTGATTCGTCTCGCTCTCGCCATTGTTTCGCTGTGCCGACTCTACGGTGGCGTAACCGAGCTTCGGTGATTCACCGTAAATCTACTCTCAGTAAGCTCATCATTCTGCGCCGATTGTTGCGCGCGAGCTGATCACGAGGTGACTCTGAGCTGACGCGAGCTGATCACGAGGTGGCCGAGGGGGTGACTATCGGTGCGCAGAGCCTTCTGACACCGCTGTACCCGCTGTACCCGCTGTACCTGCTGTACCGGAGTGATGCCGGTCCGCAGTCGGTGGCATTCCCGGTACACCCCAGTGCCGGCCCCGGCCCGGGCTCGCGCGGTCGGCCGTCTCCCCGGCGACGGTCCGACCTGAGCTCTCTCGCCTGGCCGCCGCCGCCACCGTCGCCACCGCCGTCATGTCCACCCTCCGGCCGCCAGGCGGGCGCCCCTCCGCCGTTGAGGCGGGGCGACCGGGCCGACCGAGAGACGGCCACTGGTCGGAGCAGTGGCCTGCCCGCTGCCGTACCCCGGCCCGGCAG
>JAXIVJ010002354.1:0-30000 GCA_036785665.1 Chirona hameri
ACGATGGTCTGTCGCCGCGCCATCCGGGACCCGTCCCGCTTGTATCTAACGATGGTCTGTCGCCGCGCCATCCGGGACCCGTCCCGTTTGTATCTAACGATGGTCTGTCGCCGCCCGATAGCGGCGCCCTGTGTGGCATCTCGCTCTCTTGGCCCCTGACTGCGACTGACCTTAACCCGTGTGAGCCGCTCTGTGTCGGCATATCCCTGACCTCTTGCGTTAAAGGAATAGTTCACCTTCGGAAAATTTTCAGAACACGATTTTATTATATTTTTCAATACAGTTTCTTTTTTTCTTTTCAAAAATGGTCCTACATCGCGCCAATTCAGGACAGAAGGTCGTACATTATTAATGTTATGGTGTGCGTTATTGGTCTGCGCATGCTCCGTGCAGTGCTGGCACTCTCAGACGGTACGGTATATCATATATGCGCCGCATTCCTTCGCCAAAAAGTCAAATATCTTCGGCTGGAGAGTTTTTTCAGCCAAGAAAAGTTGCAGATAAGGATTTCTCAACACGGGCTACAAAACTGCTATTTCAGTTCAAAATCCCATGTTGAAGGTGAACTATTTCCTTTAACTGGCCTTGACCCATGTGACCCGCGCTGTGTCGGCAATATCTCTGACCTCTGGCGTTAACCCTATTCCCTGCGGGGGGGGGGGCAGATTCTGCCCCCCCCCCCGGTGGTTTTTCACTTGCTGCTTCTAAACCGTTAGGCCTAGCGTCCTGAAACTTTGTGACTTTTCCCAACATTGAATAGCGCGTGTTGTGTTAAAATTTTGAAAAATATGTGCAGCAGAGGCGGTTCCAGGCTCCTGTTTTGGGGAGGGTGTTACGAATGCGGCGTTGCGGCGCATACTTCCTTCGTGGTTTGCATTGCAATAAATGCGTCAGAAACAATTTCAATGCAATATGCATCATAGATACTGAGATTGTACATATTTTGGGGGCAGAGGCGCACTCAGGATAACAAATGGGAGGCGATACCCACCCTCAAATTAGGTCCAACTTCAAATTATTAAGATGATAAAACCGTTACGCGCATGGTGCCCCAATGTCTTTTCCTGGATCCGCCTATGCGCAATATATCAAATTTAACACATTACAGGATATAATGTTCACATGTGACGTTCATGTCGTCCCAAACAATCGCGAACAACACTTTTTTCTTCTTCAGAAAATCCCCCCATTTTACATTCCCTGAATACGCCTATGATTTTTCATTTTTTTTATATAAAATCTTTTGATATATTACAGACCAGTACATTTGAAGCTCAAAAACGTTTGGGGCATGAAAATCGGTCGAGCCACATGGCCGCAATGACCTTTCAAAAAACACCCAAAATGTTCGGATTTTTTGCCCCCTGGCCCCACATTTTTGAACAAAACAAAAAGTTCGGGGTCCAAAAAGAGAGATGACGAAACGAATGGCGTTTTCCCCCATCGAAATCGACCGGGCGGTTCTCGAGATATCGGGGGGGGGGCAGAATCTGCCCCCCCCCCCCCCCCCGCGGGTTAATGTAATTCTGGCCGCCCGCAGGGAATAGGGTTAACTGACCTTAACCCGTGTGGCCCGCGCTGTGTCGGCAGATCTGACCTCTGGCGTTAACTGACCTTGACCCGTGTGGCCAGCGCTGTGTCGGCAGATCTCTGACCTCTGGCGTTAACTGACCTTAACCCGTGTGGCCCGCGCCGTGTCGGCAGATCTCTGACCTCTGGCGTTAACTGACCTTAACCCGTGTGGCCCGCGCTGTGTCGGCAGATCTCTGACCTCTGGCGTTAACTGACCTTAACCCGTGTGGCCCGCGCTGTGCCCGCAGATCTCTGACCTCTGGCGTTAACTGACCTTAACCCGTGTGGCCCGCGCTGTGTCGGCAGATCTCTGACCTCTGGCGTTAACTGACCTTAACCCGTGTGGCCCGCGCTGTGTCGGCAGATCTCTGACCTCTGGCGTTAACTGACCTTAACCCGTGTGGCCCGCGCTGTGCCCGCAGATCTCTGACCTCTGGCGTTAACTGACCTTAACCCGTGTGGCCCGCGCTGTGTCGGCAGATCTCTGACCTCTGGCGTTAACTGACCTTAACCCGTGTGGCCCGCGCTGTGCCCGCAGATCTCTGACCTCTGGCGTTAACTGACCTTAACCCGTGTGGCCCGCGCTGTGTCGGCAGATCTCTGACCTCTGGCGTTAACTGACCTTAACCCGTGTGGCCCGCGCTGTGCCCGCAGATCTCTGACCTCTGGCGTTAACTGACCTTAACCCGTGTGGCCCGCGCCGTGTCGGCAGATCTCTGACCTCTGGCGTTAACTGACCTTAACCCGTGTGGCCCGCGCTGTGTCGGCAGATCTCTGACCTCTGGCGTTAACTGACCTTAACCCGTGTGGCCCGCGCTGTGCCCGCAGATCTCTGACCTCTGGCGTTAACTGACCTTAACCCGTGTGGCCCGCGCTGTGCCCGCAGATCTCTGACCGCGGCGGTGGCGTGCCTCGCAGCATCAGCGACATGCTCTTCCACTACATGTACTCCACGGCGCCGAAGCCGTCCGTGACTGGCGACGCCGCGCCCCTGGCAGGTAGGCGTAGTCTGAGCGTCGCGTCTATCTACTGCGGTCCGAGGCTGAGTACCCCGTGCACCTGTCCCCTCTCGTCTATCTACTGCGATCCGAGACTGAGTACCCCGTGCACCTGTCCCCTTTCGTCTATCTACTGCGGTCCGACGCTGAGTACCCCGTGCACCTGTCCCCTCTCGTCTATCTACTGCGGTCGGAGGCTGAGTACCCCGTGCACCTGTCCCCTCTCGTCTATCTACTGTGATCCGAGGCTGAGTACCCCGTACACCTGTCCCCTCTCGTCTATCTACTGCGATCCGAGGCTGAGTACCCCGTGCACCTGTCCCCTCTCGTCTATCTACTGCGGTCCGACGCTGAGTACCCCGTGCACCTGTCCCCTCTCGTCTATCTACTGCGATCCGAGGCTGAGTACCCCGTGCACCTGTCCCCTCTCGTCTATCTACTGCGGTCCGAGGCTGAGTACCCCGTGCACCTGTCCCCTCCCGTCTATCTACTGCGGTCCGAAGCTGAGTACCCCGTGCACCTGTCCCCTCTCGTCTATCTACTGCGGTCCGAGGCTGAGTACCCCGTGCACCTGTCCCCTCTCGTCTATCTACTGCGGTCCGAGGCTGAGTACCCCGTGCACCTGTCCCCTCTCGTCTATCTACTGCGGTCCGAGGCTGAGTACTCCGTGCACCTGTCCCCTCTCGTCTATCTACTGCGGTCCGACGCTGAGTACCCCGTGCACCTGTCCCCTCTCGTCTATCTACTGCGGTCCGACGCTGAGTACCCCGTGCACCTGTCCCCTCTCGTCTATCTACTGCGGTCCGACGCTGAGTACCCCGTGCACCTGTCCCCTCTCGTCTATCTACTGCGGTCCGAGGCTGAGTACCCCGTGCACCTGTCCCCTCTCGTGACATGCGGACGTGCGACGGTGCTGCCGGCAGGTGGGCGCTACAGAGCAGTGTGTGTTGTCTAATGCTGAGTACCCCCGGCGACCTGACCCCCTATCGAGGCATGCAGACCTGTGCCGACACCCGGGGCGTGTGTCAAGCCGTGCCCGTCGGGAGCCAGTCTCGGTAGCCACAGGAGGAAGGTCGGTGCCAGCCGTGCCAATCAACTGTAATGGTGCCGCAGTGGCCCGATGGCAACACAATGTGTCCAATGTGGGGAATAGGACAGGACACTGACCGGTGCTCGGCGACCGGAGGGCGGTCCCGAGACCGTCACAGATGGCCATAACGCTTTGTTGTGATGTTTAGGATTTGTGTCATGATGTTAGGGAAATGTGTTCGAAGGCATGTTCATAAGGTACGATTTTGGTAAACTCATGAAAAATGTTTCGCAAGATGTCAGATTGCTTATATATATATATATATATATATATATATATATATATATATATATATATGTATATATATATATATATATATATATATATATATATATATATATATATATATATATATATATATATATATATATATATATATATATATATATATATATATATATATATATATATATATATATACATACATACATACATACATACATACATACATACATACATACATACATACATACATACATACATACATACATACATACATACATACATACATACATACATACATACATACATACATACATACATACATACATACATACATGCATGCATGCATACATACATACATACATACATACATACATACATACATACATACATACATACATACATGCATGCATGCATGCATGCATGCATACATACATACATACATACATACATACATACATACAAACATACATACATACATACATACATACATACATACATACATACATACATACATACATACATACATACATACATACATACATACATACATACATACATACATACATACATACATACATACATACATACATACATACATACATACATACATACATACATACATACATACATACATACATACATACATACATACATACATACATACATACATACATACATACATACATACATACATACATACATACATACATACATACATACATACATACATACATACATACATACATACATACATACATACATACATACATACATACATACATACATACATACATATATATATATATATATATATATATATATATATATATATATATATATATATATATATATATATATATATATATCAGGTCTGTTTATTGCTTTGAATCAGCGACTGTTAAAGGGAATAGTTCACCTTTAACATGGGGTTTTGCACTGAGATAACAGATTTGTAGAGCAGATCGAAGAACGGGTTGTGACGGAAGAATTACCTTGCTACGCTAAGTAATTTCAACACAGGACTTGTGGGCCCCTTTTAGAAGAAGTTTAATTTCCCCGAAACTTGTTCGGGTCCTCACAACGGTTGTTTACGTTACAAGCAGCCTGCGTATATATGCCTAAAGTCCGTTGTTATTGTGTGCAAAAGTTTCCATATCCAAGCTACCATATGCATGACGTCAAATTCGTCGTGAAGTTTTTTTATGGCCATGAGGGAGAAAAGAGAAACATGCCCATTTTCGACGGATATCCATCTACCGTCCAAACAAATGCCATATTCGTTTTTCAGCTCGAAATACCCCGTATGGGAAAATTGCAAGACAACTTTCAAGGTGACTTATTCCCTTTAATTGCGTTGGATCAGCGATACCTCTTTGTTACTTTTGTAAGAATATGTCTATTTACTGATCTGTTCAGAAACTCGCAGGCAGCACTGCTCAAACTGGCGAAATAAATATAAAATGCGACGGACGTAAGTGTCTGTTTGAAGCCTTAAGTGGCGAAATAACAGGAACCGAAAAATATTAGTGAATCAATTTATGGAATACATGATTTACAAAAGCTTCTGGATGGGCCGCGAAGAAGCCTGCCCCTGAGCTTCTCATACAGCTTTCAACAAAGGGTGTCTCACTAAAAGTTCCATCTCGGCTGTACTGATGTCCGTCTCTGTCCCGGCAGGGTTCGGCTACGGTCTTCCTCTGTCTCGTCTGTACGCCCGGTACTTCCAGGGTGACCTGATTGTGAACTCCTGCGAGGGATACGGAACGGACGCCACTATCTACCTGAAGGTGTGTACCGTTTATAGCGCTGCGGGGGGGGGGGGGGGGGGGGTCGGGTCGGCTGCGGTAGTGGCCACCTGTATTGATTGTTGATATAAAGATCGTTTAACACTGTCTGCAGGGACGTTTGCCGAACACATTGAGTCATTTTGTGTCGTTTCTAGGTACGATGTCGGGTAACGCGGCGGTACATTGCGTATGTATAAGTCGGGGGAGGGCTAGCAGCTTGTCACAAGGTCGTATCGCAGCTGCCACCCCTTTAGTCGGCGGCGACACTCCTCCCCCTCCCCCTCTAGTCGGCGGCGACATTAACCCTTACCCCTCCTCCCCCTCGCCGCCCCCAGGCGCTTGCCAAGGACGCCAACGAGGTGCTGCCAGTGTTCAACAAGTCCTGTGAGCGCCAGTACCAGAGCACACAGCGCGCGCCTGACTGGTCCTCTCACGTGCTGGGCGCCAACACGGGCGGCGCCGGCGGCCGCAACATGAGCACCTGGGCAGCGCAGCCGTCGCCGGCGGCCCCGACCAGGCAATGTTGACGGCGGTCACCCGCGGCCGGCCGTTCCGACTGCTGGCCTCTGTTGTAGGCGAGTGGACCATGTACCGGCCACAGTAGTCCGTGGACGACTGGCCAGGCCCCGTAGCGGCGGCGGCGGCGACGGCGGGCTGAGTGTGCCCCGCTGTCTCGGCTGTGGTGTGCCCTGCTGGGGACGGCGAGCGGTGGCCTGAGGCCGGAGTGTGCCCCGCTGTCTCGGCTGTGGTGTGCCCTGCTGGGGACGGCGGGCGGTGGACTGAGGCCGGAGTGTTCCCCGCTGTCTCGGCTGTGGTGTGCCCTGCTGGGGACGGCGGGCGGTGGACTGAGACCTGAGTGTGCCCCGCTGTCTCGGCTGTGGTGTGCCCTGCTGGGGACGGCGGGCGGTGGACTGAGACCTGAGTGTTCCCCGCTGTCTCGGCTGTGGTGTGCCCTGCTGCGGACGGCGAGCGGTGGCCTGAGACCTGAGTGTTCCCCGCTGTCTCGGCTGTGGTGTGCCCTGCTGGGGACGGCGGGCGGTGGACTGAGGCCTGAGTGTTCCCCGCTGTCTCGGCTGTGGTGTGCCCTGCTGCGGACGGCGGGCGGTGGACTGAGGCCGGAGTGTGCCCCGCTGTCTCGGCTGTGGTGTGCCCTGCTGGGGACGGCGGGCGGTGGGCTGAGTGTGCCCCGCTGTCTCGGCTGTGGTGTGCCCTGCTGGGGACGGCGGGCGGTGGGCTGAGTGTGCCCCGCTGTCTCGGCTGTGGTGTGCCCTGCTGGGGACGGCGGGCGGTGGGCTGAGTGTGCCCCGCTGTCTCGGCTGTGGTGTGCCCTGCTGCGGACGGCGGGCGGTGGGCTGAGGCCGGAGTGTGCCCCGCTGTCTCGGCTGTGGTGTGCCCTGCTGGGGACGGCGGGCGGTGGGCTGAGTGTGCCCCGCTGTCTCGGCTGTGGTGTGCCCTGCTGGGGACGGCAGGCGGTGGCCTGAGGCCTGAGTGTGCCCCGCTGTCTCGGCTGTGGTGTGCCCTGCTGCGGACGGCGGGCGGTGGACTGAGGCCGGAGTGTTCCCCGCTGTCTCGGCTGTGGTGTGCCCTGCTGCGGACGGCGGGCGGTGGGCTGAGTGTGCCCCGCTGTCTCGGCTGTGGTGTGCCCTGCTGCGGACGGCGGGCGGTGGGCTGAGTGTGCCCCGCTGTCTCGGCTGTGGTGTGCCCTGCTGCGGACGGCGGGCGGTGGACTGAGGCCGGAGTGTTCCCCGCTGTCTCGGCTGTGGTGTGCCCTGCTGCGGACGGCGGGCGGTGGGCTGAGTGTGCCCCGCTGTCTCGGCTGTGGTGTGCCCTGCTGCGGCGGAGGCTGGGGTGCGGTTCTACTGACCGACCAGTGCTGCCCCCTCCCCCCCCGGCCTCATGAATAGCGCCAGTATAGAGGGCTCCTCAGCACCCGGTCCCTGTACTAGCCGACTGCGTCCGCGAGTGGTGTCCAGGTCTGGTGGAGGGCGAGTGTTTGTGCTTTGTGTTGTCTTGTGTTGTCTTAGTCGGATTTTATTAGCGCACTTTCAGAGCTCTATACTTTGTGCTAGCACTCAGTGCAAACAGGTTGCCGATGCTCTTGGTTTACTTGGGTAAGACATTTATCGTATTCGAGAAATAATCATGGTCAGTACGAATGACTGTGTACTTAATCAGAGTATCATTTCGATAGATCACAGGCTCGTTCCACAAAATGAAACGGCCGGGTATCTTCACTCTGCCTGGCTCTCTCAGTGTATATGTGGCTGTGTCGCAATGCACCATGGCTTTCGTTGGGCTGCAGTCTTGAATATCAAACGGAACATGACAACTTCATTTGTACGTAAAAATCCCGTCTTTTCCGTTGTGTATGGCATATGGTCTGAAATGTATTTTTATATAGGCTCGGCGAGTTAAACATTGTATGACAATGGCCGTTGAAAAGACTAAGTCCACGGTGGAGGTTCAAAATATGGTGCCACATGTGAATGTTCCACCCCGTCGCACGCTGTAGACTGTAGAGCGTAACGAATACATATTTATGAGGCAATGTCATCACCAGTTTAATACGCCATATTAGCGTCCTTTCAGACCTGCTGTGAAGACATCTCATTCCTAATATTGCCGCGGGCAGAGACGTAGCCAAGGGGGGGGGGGCACTGGGGTCATGCCCCTCCCTTCCCCCCCCCCCCCCCCGAGTAAACCAATGCGATTCTGCTGACGACCCGACCCCCTCCCCGCCCCGGTCAACAACTGGAGCGAAATTGTATCCATCACTGACGTGCCCCCCCCCCCCCCCCCCACTGATAAAAAATCCTGGCTACGTGCCTGGCCGCGGGTGACGATTTTGCAAACGCTTTGCATTAGGTACAGGTAGTGTTATCCTTTACGTGGCTTATTTTGGGTTTTGCGCGGAGTGTTAACAATGTCATCGAAATTCATCGAAAAAGTGAGGAGTGGCATCTGAGCTAGCTTATACTAAACGCGGCGATTCACCGGGCCAGCACATTGTATCTTTCCACACACAATACCTGTTGAACCGTTTACTGAGATGTTGTGTTATCATGCAGACGATGACCGGGACTGAGACCTATTTTAATGTCCATTTGTTACATGTTCGCTCCACGGCGTCTCCTTGTCGAACGGATCCGTGTCAGTGAGTGTCACAGACACGGAGCCGTGTCAGTGAGTGTCACAGACACACGGAGCCGTGTCGGTGAGTGTCACAGACACACGGAGCCGTGTCAGTGAGTGTCACAGACACGGAGCCGTGTCAGTGAGTGTCACAGACACACGGAGCTGTGTCAGTGAGTGTCACAGACACGGAGCCGTGTCAGTGAGTGTCACAGACACACGGAGCCGTGTCAGTGAGTGTCACAGACACGGAGCCGTGTCAGTGAGTGTGTCACAGACACGGAGCCGTGTCAGTGAGTGTCACAGACACGGAGCCGTGTCAGTGAGTGTCACAGACACACGGAGCCGTGTCGGTGAGTGTCACAGACACGGAGCCGTGTCAGTGAGTGTCACAGACACGGAGCCGTGTCAGTGAGTGGCACAGACACACGGAGCCGTGTCAGTGAGTGTCACAGACACGGAGCCGTGTCAGTGAGTGTCACAGACACACGGAGCTGTGTCAGTGAGTGTCACAGACACGGAGCTGTGTCAGTGAGTGTCACAGACACACGGAGCTGTGTCAGTGAGTGTCACAGACACGGAGCCGTGTCAGTGAGTGTCACAGACACACGGAGCCGTGTCAGTGAGTGTCACAGACACACACCCGGTCGTCTGAGGAATGTAATGTGTAGTGTCTGTGCGTCCGTCTTCTAGTGAATGAGGGTGAAAACTGAAATGTGCTGTAATAAATCTTGGATTGTGTACTTTGTTTTCTGTGAAAGTAGTGTTTTGGACTCGAATTCAAGTTAAAAACCTCAACGTTTCCCCAATGCATCTATCGCTTCAAGGACAACATTAAAGGAAATAGTTCACCTTGGAAAATTGTATCCAACACGATTTGATTATATTTTGTAATACAATTTCTTTTTATATTGTCAATGGCCTTATATCGCGCCGATTCAGGACAGAAGGCCGTAAATTGTTATTGTTTATCAAAACTATATGCATACTCCCTGAGTCAGAGTCCTGCGTCACGCGAATGTAAACAATGGTTCAGCCAACCAGATTCGAAAGTAGTCGCGTAAAGATAGACTCGCATTGGAGATGTGCCAACCGGCGGCCGGCGATCGCTTGCTAGCACCAGCTGCAAGCTGATTGGCTGATGGTATAGCCTCTGCCCGGGCTAGAACCAGTACAACATTCTTTCGCCAGCACCGCATTCCTTCGCCAAAAACTCAAATATATTCGGCTGGAGTCTTTTCAGTCAAGAAAACTTGCAGATAGGGGTTTCCCAACACCGGCTACAAAACTGCTATCTCAGTTTAAAACTAATGTTGAAGGTGAACTATTTCCTTTAAGACATGCTCTCGTGCATCAATATATTTATCAACCTCCACGGAACGCGCAGTGCCTCTGATTGTACCCAGACATCAGCCAACTCTACAAGACACGGTATCACCATTGCAGTTGCCAGTTACCTACGCGAAGGTAACGATGTTTTCTGTGCTGGAAAAGTCCGTATCAGGATAACTTTTGCACAACGTATACATTACATTTCGTCTCCACTTAAATCATATCTCTGTTGTTGACATAAATTCAGATCATTCCTAACGTCCGATTTTCATTTTTGTGTGGAAAAGTCACACAATTTTGCCGTACTATTATAATGATTGTTTTTGCGTACATGTCATTATTTCGGCACTTTCAATCACTTTCTACATATCCAGCTTCTACATATCCACTTTCTACATATTCTACACGTCCATTCTCTGTTTTACATTTGTAATGTTCCTGAGCGCGCCTATATATATAGCGATTCAGCCCTCTTTCGCAATATGCGTGACTAAATGAAATTGTAAATATCCTCTTAATCCTACCAGTCAATCGACAATTGCTCATTTTGATGACTGACTAACATATATCCTTCGTTACCGGTATTTTATATCACATATCCGTTTACTCTCTTAAAGGAAATAGTTCACCTTCAACATTAGTTATAAACTGAGATAGCAGTTTTGTAGCCCGTGTTGGGAAACCCCTATCTGCAAGTTTTCTTGACTGAAAAGACTCCAGCCGAATATATTCGATGTTTTTTGGCGAAGGAATGCGGTGCTGGCGAAGGAATGTTGTACTGGTTCTAGCCCGGGCAGAGACTATACCATCAGCCAATCAGCTTTGCAGCTGGTGCTAGCAAGCGAACCGCCGGCCGCCGGTTGGCACATCTCTAATGCGAGTCTATCCTTACTTTCGAATCTGATTGGCTGAACCATTTTTTACATTCGCGTGACGTCAGGACTCTGACTCAGAGAGTATGCATACAGTTTTGATACACAATACAAATGTACGGCCTTCTGTCCTGAATCGGCGAGATATAAGACCATTTTTGACAATATAAAAAGAAATTGTATTAAAAAATATAATCAAATCGTGTTTGGTAAAAAGAAATCCAAGGTGAACTATTTCCTTTACATTACCCGTCCGTGACTATGCTATTCTGTGAATCCCATTATAGTTCCGTACATTTTCCTTGGTTCTTCTTTAGTCACGTATTCCGTATCTCTGCCCTTATTTTGGCCAATTAACACGAGTCGACACGTTCTGTTAATATCATCAATCGTCTAGTTTATGTTACAATTTCTGTTTCGGTTTCACAACTTTAGCCAATCACACCGTTGAATCTGATTATTTCAAGCGTTTCATTTGCTTACTTTCTACTTCATGTGTTATTTTTTCGTGCCATCAATACTTCTTTTGCAATGAATGCGTCATGTTTCAAACAGAAAGTATTTTTGTGCCTTCCGATGATGTGAGATAGTGACACAATGTGTCATGTGATGATAATTAGATAGGCAAGTTGCTCATTTCATATATTGAATGTCGGGCACATATCTGGAACAAATACAGAAGTTGTTACAGGTCATACCTCTATCTCCCCCAAGTCTTTGGGAGCTTGAAAAGAAACAAAGCTTCTCATTTAGCAAACAAGTGTCGCGATAAACGACAGGGGACATAGTCCAACATGGTAACCAGTGGTGGAACTTTATGAAATCGGTTGGGGGGGGGGGGGGGGGGGGGGCCTAACGGCCGAATGCTCAAGTTGAAACTAAATGTCCAATACTATATATATGCATATATAATGTATAATTATTATATAATATATTGATTATAAAACTATTATAATTATTACAATAATTATGGAACCATTTTGTCCGTTTCATACAGGAAAAATATCCAAAACATTGTTTCCAATTTCCTTCTTTCAGCCCACAAAATTGACAAATTACTAATTAACTGAAACGCATAGGTAAGCACTAACTGGTCATATCATTATTTTTTTAAGGACAGCAACACAATTTCGAAGCCGTTAAATGTTGAATTATCGCCATCGGTGGCCAATTAAAAATGCATCTAAAAAACACGTTCATCATACATAATTTTCACATGCCAGCCGGAGTCGGCAAAATTTAATTGCCTAACTCCGGCAAACATTGCCGACTCCAATAGACTCAGATTCCGACTCCGAGTCTTCAAGACTGCTTCCGACCGACCAATGACTCTCTCAGCCCGTTTAAGGGCTCTCCAAAATTACCAAGAGTTTTCTCAGACTTGCACAGGGCCCTCTTAGGTCTGGCAATGGCCCTCTTAGACAAGCGTAAGGCCCTCTCAGATCAGACGGTGGTAATCTCTGGTCGACCGATGATCCTCTCAAAGAAGCGGATGGTCCTCTCTTAAGGACTTAGGCCGGAAAAGCGCCCACACACCCCTTGGACGATTAAGGATCCTTTCAAACTGGTAAACAGACCTCTCAGACAGGCATAGTGCCCTCTCAGGCATGACAAAGGTCATTTCAGAACGACAAGGAGCCTAAGGCTCTAAGGCCTGGAAAGTACTGTTCAAACCAACTGTGGCCCCTCTCAGACGCCCGGGTTCTTTCCGGCCTAGACAATGGCCTTCTAAGACCAGCCTGGGGCCCGCTCAGGCCTGGCAAGAGCCACTGGAGTCGACCTATGACCCCCTCAGGCCAACTGAGTTCTCCTTCAGGACGACCAAGGGCCCCCTCAAGCCGACCAAGGGCCCCTCAAGTCGACCGAGAGCCACCTAAGGCCGACAGAAAAGCCCCACAGGTACACTAGGGACCCCTATAGGCCGACCTAGGGCTACTCAGGCCGACTGAGGGCCACTCAGGCCGACTAAGGGCCACTCAGGCCGACAAAGGGCCACTCAGGCCGACAAAGGGCCACTCAGACCGACTATGGGCCCCTCAGGCCAACCGAAGGCCTCCTCAAGCTGACCAAAGACCCATCAGGCCGTAAAAGCACCTCAAACTGACCGAAGGCACCTTAGGCCGAAAAAGGGCCTTCTGAAGTCGACTAAGCCGACCGAGAGCCCCCTAAGGCCGTCAGAAGACCCCTCAGGCAGACTGATGGCCCCTTCAGGCCGCCTGAAAGCCCCTCGTGCCGACCAAGGACCCCTCAGACCAAAAAGGCCCTTTCAAGCTGGCTGAGGTCCCCTCAAACCGAACGAGAGTCACTCAGGCCAACTGAGGGCCCCTCAAGCTGACCGAGGGCCTCTCAGGCCAAGCGAGGGTCCCTCAGGCCCACTCAGGGCCCCTCACGCCGACCGAGATACCCTCAGGCATACCGATGGCCACTCAGGCCAAGCGAGAGCCACTCAGTCCAACCGAAGGTCCCTCAGGCCCACTCAGGGCCCCTCATGCCGACCGAGGTCCCATCAGGCATACCGAGGGCCACTCAGGCCGACTGAGGCCCCCTCAAGCCGACAAGGGGTCCCTCAGGCCGAACAAAAGCGCCTCAGGCCGACCAAGGGCCCCCTCAAGACGGCCGAGGTTCCCTCAAGCCGATCGAGGACCCCTAAAGTTAACCTCAGGCCCCTCAGGCAAACCGAGCTCCCATCCAGGCCGACCGAGGACCCCTCCAGGCCGACAGAGGACCTCTCAGGCCGACAAGGGTCCCTCAGGTCGAAGAAGAGCTCCTCAGGCCGACCGAGCCCCCTCAGGCCGACCAAGGGCCCCTCAAGCCGGCCGAGGTTCCCTCAAGCCGACCCAGCCCCCCTCCTTATAGTCGATCGAGGGCTTTCAGGCCGATCAGGCCGACAGTTGCTCCCTCAGGCCGGCAGGGAAACCCTCAGGCCAAACAATGTCTCCTTGGGCCTACTGGAACCCCATCGGGTGGACGAAAGACTCCCTCAAGTCGACGGAGTGCCCCCTCAGGTCGACCGAGCTCCCCTCCAGGCCCAACGAGGCTCGCTCAGGTTGACCGAGGGCTCGTCAGGTCAACCAAGGACCCCTCAGGCGGCCGACCTCGGTTAACCTCCTGGAAGAGCCATGGACCACTACCCCCCCCCCCCCCCCCCCCCGGCCACGATGACCCAATGCCCTTTGATGGCACGATCCCCTCGATGTTCCTCCGTATCAAACTATTTAAGCACGGATGTTGGATATTTAGTATTTAGTATATTACAATACCAGGGAGCAAAAAAGGCTGCATAAACTATCAGCCTTATTTCAGGGAAACAATACATTTATAACAAATTCCATTGAACACCATTTAAATAGAGCACTCCGGTCGCTAATTCGTCATGCTCCCGGCCTCCTATTCGCTAATCTGAACGTTTGAACCTTGTATCTACGGACTTGTTAACAGAAGATAATTCATGCTACCAACTTACCAATTATATCATAATCGAAAAGCAGTCGCAGATGGAATCACAATGCTCGCATACTTCTAAGATGGAATACTCTTAAGATGGAATCACATATTGATATGATGAAATACGAAAAATTACAAACAGAACAATCTGTACGGAGGGGCACAAATTTTAGGGCAGGGAATTTTAGAGGGGCACAAATTTGGAAAACATTGGGGGAGGGGGCCCGGAGCACCATTGGGGGGGGGGGGGGGGCTCAGCTCAGCATTGGGGGGGGGGGGGGCTTGGGCCCTCCCAAAGAGATATAAAGTTCCGCCCCTGATGGTAACTCTAACGATCAATGGCTCGAGACATAAACATGGTACATAGGACACATATAGGGACATAGGTGATATGCACAAGTGTGTCACTGCGTGAGGCTGGGGTCGCGGTAGCGGATCGGTTTTTGGGACCGTGGCCGATTGCTGTGTCGTAGGGTTGTTGGTGCAGGGGACGGTGCCGGCACGAGTGGAGTGTCCACCATCGGCGGCGGGTCCTGCCATTGCGGGGCTTCCACTGGCTTCTGGGCTCGTGGCCGGGTGTTCTGTCATGAGGAGATGCATGGCGCGGTGGATCGTGGCGGTGTGCGGGTGCGCACGCCGGCGTCGATGGTTCCGGCGACTGACGGCGACAGGTCGGTGATGGAGGCGAAGAGTGTGGAGCTGGAGATGGTGTTGGTGGCAGAGGCGTCGCTCCTGCCGCCGGGGGTGCTTATGGTCGCATGTGGGGGGGGGGGGGGGCGGCGACGGATGACGGTGACGCAGGCTGTCGAGCAGTTCATCCAGACGTGGGCTGCGGTTGGGGACAACCGGGCTGTATCTGCGCAGGAACTGGCGATTGCGCAGGGTTGCCCGGCCGCTTCGTCGATGCGCACTACATACTGGTTGTGCTGGCGCACCTCCACGACACGACCCGTTTGTCCCACTTCTTGGGTGATCTCCCCATCTGGTTCTGTAGGCGAACCGTGTCACCAACCTTGAGAGGGGGCAGCCGCTTGGTGTGCTCAGACCAGCGCTCGTGTGAGCGCATGTGCCTGTTTCGAAGGGCCTCTTCTCGGGCCATCATAGTCTCCCTCCATGTGGGATGGGGATGATATTGGCCAGGGGGATGGGGATGAAATCTCGCACTGGCCGCCCGAACACACAGCGTGCCGGCGATACTTTTGTGGAAGGGTCGTGGGTGTTACGATACGTAAGTATCGCTCGCTGGAACTTGTCGACATTGAGCTCATCGTTGTTGCCCTCGATCAGACGCTTCATGGTCTTGACACCGACTTCAGCCCGACAGTTGGCGTGAGGGAACGCCACGGATGATCGGCGATGTCGGACTCCCCAGGCTTCCAGGAAGGTCTCTGTCTCCCTTGCAGTGAACTCTGGTCCGCCGTCGCTGGTGAGTTCGTCAGCGATGCCGAAGGTGGAGAAGATTCGTTGAAGGCAGGCAATGAGGCCTTTGCTTCCATCAATTGCTTTCTCGATGATGGGCCAGTTCGAATACCGGTCAACGAAGATGAGGTATGTTTGGCCTATGTATGTAAAATAGTCGGCACACACCTGCTGGAATGGGTACTCTGGAGACCGAATGTCTTCTGGGGGTGCACATGTCTGTGAAGGGGCGTTGCGACTGCATGGTCTGCATCTGTCGCGCGTCGGCCGTACGTCGGTCGTGATCCCCGGTCAGTAAACGCTGACTGCCGCCCGGGCGATCATCATGCCCACACCCTGATGAGTGCCGTGCAGTTACCCGACAGTACCTCTTCCCGCAAGCAGAGTGGAACGACGACTCGCTGATCGTAGAGGATGACACCATCACTGGTGTACAAACTGTCACGAACGGCGTGGAAGTCGTGTAATTCTTCTGGCATGTCCTGGCGGTGTTCCGGAACACTTCCGTCTTCCACCATCTCCAGCAGTTGGTGCATCGCGGGATCGCTGGCAGTGGCTTCTCGAACGCGGTCCCACGTGACGGATCAGATCGCTGTGATGGCAGCGACGGCAATGTTGCCGGGTTCGTCGACGGTGATGTCATCGCAGAGGGGCATTCCGACAGGGTCGCCGGTGGGATAGCGGGATGTGGCATCAGGAACACGGTTCTTGACGCCAGGGATGAACCGAACGTCGAATTTGAAGCGGAGGGTCTTCTCCTTGAGATTGCCCAGGCGAGCGTTCGGCAGATCAGCCAACGATCGGTCGCCCAGGATCTTAACCAGCGGTTTGTGGTCAACCACAACGGTGAGGTCGCTGCATCCGAGCACGAAGAACCGTGCCTTCTCGAGTACATCTGCGACAGCGAGTGCTTCACCCTCGACTGGGGCGTAGCGTGACTCAGCGCCTGATGTGAACCGGCTTCCCACCAGGGTTGCCCTCCATCCTGTCGCGCAGCATAGTGGTGACCGGCCTTCACATGTGCAATGCTTCTGCAGGAGCCAGAACCCGATGCCGGTGCGGGACCAGTCGGTGGCCAGGACGATGGGCCTGTTCCTCTCGAAGATATGCACCCCTGTGGTGACTTCATGGATGATGACTCGTTTAGACTCCTCGAACAGGGCCTCGTGCTCCTCCGTCCACTCGAACTTGCCTGGTTTCAGGAGTTCGCGGAAGGGCAGCATGACGTCAGCCATAGGGAATACGTAGGAGACGTGGTTGATGACTCCGAACCAGGCTCGGATGTCTGCCAGGCTCTTGGGGATGAGGAACTCGGCGATACTCTGGATGAATGCGCGGCATGGTCGGACCACCTCGGGGGTTATCTCGAAGCCCGCGAGCTCCACAGTCCGTTGCGCGAAGACGAATTTGACGGCGTTGAGGGTGATGCCGTGTCTTCCGCACATGTCCAGCCATTCCACTGTGCGCCAGAAGGTCTCGGCGATGCTGTCGCCCTAGATCAGGGTGTCGTCCACACACTTGGTGTATGACCAGTGGGAGAGGTCGGCGGACAGGACGATTTCGTCGTATCGTTTCGTGTACCCGTCTCCGCTGGACACGTAACTCTGGGGGGCCACGCGGTAGCGGTATCGCCCCCACGGCGGGGTCAGGAACGTGGTCAGGTGCCGGTCGTCTTCGTGGAGGGGGACGCTGTGGTACCCGTTCCACGCGTCCAGTCCTGTCTTGTAGGTGGCGCCTGGGACAGACCGTGCTTGGTGAAACGGACTTGGCGTGTGATGGGTTTCCCTCACAGCGTGATGGTTCAGTGGCTGGAGGACCACGCACCGCCTTTGTTTGCCGTTCTTCTTGGAGACCACCACCATTCGGTGACACCAGGTGACCGGTTCGCCCACAGGTACCGGTTCGATCACTCCGAGCTGCACGTCTGTCGAGGGCTTCCTCGACTTCAGCCTGCCAGTGCAAGGGCACGGGGATGGTCTTGTGACAGGCCACTGGGTCTGCGTTCTTCTGGATCATCAGGCGTAGAGGCGGGCCGTCCATCGTTGTCAGCGGCTGATGTTCACACGTGTTAAACGTGCTCGAGGAGGAGTAGTAGTCCACCAACCACTTCCGTAGTTCTGTTGCAGTCTCCTCCGTGGCCTCCATTGGAAGATTGGTAGGCATGGGCGGTGGCGGTTGACGTGTTGGACACGAGCATGGTTGGTACTCGTCAGCAGGGGTACCATTTGCCGATACAGAGGCCAGTCCGATGGCCGGGAATGCGGCGTCTATCATACCGAGATCACGGCAGGCGTCTCGGCTCAGATAGACGGTTTTTGTCGAGGGTGTGATGTAGACGAACTGACGAGTCTCACGCCGTCGACCCTGGCATTTCCCGGAGACTCGCAAGATCACAGCCCCTCGGAGTTCGATGGGGTTTCCGTTGGCGGCATGCATCCTCATGGAGGTGGGAACAAGTTCGTCCTCCGTGATCCCCAACCTCCGTAACAGGTATGTGCCCGCCAGACAACTCTGACATCCAGTGTCAGCGATCACCTGTTGTGTGGTGCTGATCGGGTCGGCAGGGTATTCCAGCCCGAGGTCGCTGTAGTCGGCTGGTTCGATGGACATCTCGAGCTCGATAGATGGTTCAGGCTGGCTGGGTTGTCGTTCGCCAGCATTTCGTCTCGTCGTCATACATGTGGTGCTCAAGAGCCGCGGAACATAGGTCCGCAGTTTCGGGAGCTGGGCCGTCTCTGCGGTGTGTCCTGATGGATCTTCGGTGACGCCGCACATAATGTCGTAGAGAGCATCATCCCCGCGCTCCGCAGCGGCGCCGGTGACAGTGATGCCCGCTGTCTTCCGCTGCCTGCAGACCCCTGCGAAGTGGCCTCGGCGGCGACAGTTACGACATTGGTTCCGGAAGGCAGGGCATGAAGCAGCGCGAACGTCGGGAAGTGCTTTCGTGCCGTGGCCTTTCCGGCCACAGTACTGGCAGATCTCCGCTGCTGATGCTGATGGAGGGGCTCGTTTCTGGTCTGGAGGTGGGTTCTTGTTCCGCCGATACTGACTTCGGGCCGCAGCCACCCCCTGTGACTGAAGGAGACGTTGTGCTGAACGTTTACCAGCCTCCTTGGCTTCGGCGAAGCTGATGGTCTCCTCCAGGGACATGTGCTGGTTCTGAGTACCCAGCAGCTCTAGCTGGATGTCGCTGTCGCTCAGGCCACGCGCAATGCTGTCGCGGATGACTTCATCTTGGTACGATATTTCTTTCCCACATGTGTCGTTTGGGCAGCTGACCGTGAAGTTGCAGACGGCGGCCTGGCCTCAGAGACGAGCGGCGAACGTGCGGATGGGCTCGTCTGCGTCCTGGATCATGTTCTGAAGGCGACGCGTGCCATCATTATATTCTCTGCACGGACGGCCAAGCACCGTATAGCTGCCAAGACCTCGACCTCGGGCTTGCCTGCCAGGCTGCCTCCAGAAGATCTGGTCAAGTCGCGGCGCAGCGTCTCCTCGCAGCATTCCAGGAGTTGAAGCACGCAGTCGGGGCCTGTTGGACGCGTGGCGCTCTTGAAGTCGGTCCACCTGCTGATAAAATACTCCCAGTCCTCACTGGAGCCCGCAGCAGACACCTGTGGTCGACGGACTTTGTCGGCGGTGACGGACACGGAGGGCCTCGCGTGGGCGGCGGCCTCGTGCATCCGTAGAAGTTGCACCACGACATTGGCGTCAGTGTTGGCGGCGATGCTGAACAGGCAGTTTTCAAATGGGCATGCGGTAGCCGACATTATGCTTGTGTGATCTCCTGCGTTGGCAGTGTCGTTGGTCTTAACCCTATTTGTAACAGGGGGGGGGGGGCGGATTCCGCCCCCCTCATGTTTTTCGCAGATATCTCCAGAACGGCTGGGAGCAGGCCCATGAAATTTTGGGACTTTTCATAGAATTGAACTCCGCATTTGGAGTCAAAATTTTGAGTTCTTAACTTGAACAGAGGCGGTTCCAGGGCACAGTTTTGGGTGGGTTCGGAGGCGACATTTGGCGAAAATACGGAAATGCAATCTTCACGGTTTCTTCCTAACTGCATCAAGTATGAAGGAGTTACATCGGCTTACCGTAATTGCAACAAGTGCAAATTAGATGATGTTAATGAAACATCATACAAAATTGCATGGCAGAGGCGGTT
The DNA here is from genome assembly GCA_036785665.1 of Chirona hameri. Taxonomy (NCBI): domain Eukaryota; kingdom Metazoa; phylum Arthropoda; class Thecostraca; order Balanomorpha; family Balanidae; genus Chirona; species Chirona hameri. The sequence goes on from JAXIVJ010002354.1 coordinate 20,037, forward strand.
TCAGGGGCTTGAAAAGGGGGGGGGGGGGTTTCCAGGAAGTATTCAATGCTTGGCGGGAAGCCAATAGAGCAATGTAAGGGGCATTTATAGCTATCAAGATGTAAAAGATGGCTTCTGCTTCCATTATTTGCATAATTTATTACATATAGAGTTTCAGGGGCGTGTTCAGGCACATGAAAAGGGGGGTGACTGGCATGGTGATGACGATATGCCAGCGATAACGGCGCAATATACGTTTAGCTTATAATAATATATGCACATATGAGACCAGAAAAGGGAATAAAGTCATTTTTTTGCAGAGGCGCGCTCAGGAATGGAAGAAAGGGGGTCATATTATTGCAGGGAAACTAAGAGGCATGGGCGTACAATGACATAACATACTGCAGTTTTCGGATGAAACACGCACCACAGGCTACTCTACGAACGATTATAAGATAATAGGCGAGTCCAGGTAGGGTAAAAAAAGGGGGGAGGGGGGTAAGCAATGTTAATTGAAGTTGTAAGTGAAATAGTCACTGTTGACTAGTTAGTATCATAATAGCGGATAATATACTTATCAAAATGTCTTGCGCCGCCCTAGTTTGAATCCTAGATACGCCTATGATGAAGTACAACATGCAAAAAGGAACTATCTATGATCAGTAACATATTGATAGTGCTGGGTAGCAACTTGTCTGCGGTTAATATTTTTCCCAATTTTACCCCCCTTTTTCACTAACCTGGTACCGCCTATGGCAAAAAAATATGATTTATAACTGTTTTTCTAATATCTCAATCACATACTATTTCATTTATCAAAAAACAACATCAAAAAATGGTTTTATTACGCATTTACTTCACCCCCATATTGAGTGACCTGCACACGCCTATGATTTTTGAATTTTCAAACGTCACCGTCATATATCAATTTCCGATTCAATCTCTATCGATTCCTATTAGTTGTGTTAAAATCGGTTGATAAACATGAAAGCTATGTTGGATCAAAAATACCACTAAAATTTGTATTTTTTTCCCCCCTGTTGCCCCCTATCCCAAATGTATATTTTTGTATTATTTATAAATGTAGATCGTGTTGAGGGGAACCAAACACCGTTTCATTTTTAAAAATCGGACGGGTAGATCTCGAGATCTCCGGGGGGGGGGGGGGGGGGGGTGGAATCCGCCCCCCCCCCCCTGTTACAAATAGGGGTAGCCAGGAGCCTGTTACAAATAGGGTTAATGGCTCATCTTGAGTGTGATGTGCCCAACATAGATAGGCAAGTTGCTCATTTCATATATTGAATGTCGGGCACATATCTGGAACAAATACAGAAGGTGTTACAGGTCATACCTCTCTAATAATGACATATGAAAAGGTGATCATGTTAGAAGCACCTGGAGACTATTTTGAATGTTGAATGATGATTGATGAACGCGACTACAGTTGTATGTGTCGTTGTATGGTTTGTCGTATGGCTAATGATAGAATAGTTATATGTTTGATTGTGTTGGTCGACCACGTATGTTACTTATATACTCGTCATATATTGTTGTATGTATCATGCAATATTCCTTTTTGGGCTCTGTTTTCCACTGTTTTCCACGCATGGAGCGTCCGCCCGTTATCAGACTTTCTCAACGTGAGCCACGCCACGATACAACCACACCGATAACATCAGCTCCCAGCCGCGTGTCCCGCCTGCCTGGCAGGGCCCGCTCGGCAGCCGGGACGTCTCTAGCTCCATACACCGTTGCAACATCACTGCACGCGAGTCTGGCGTCGGCACTCCGGTCTTCCGGCGGCCACACATCTGCGCAGGCCGGCACACCACCAACTCTAGTGCTGAGTGGCTGAGACCCGTCCAGGCCGCCGGACACGAAATAACCGTGGCCGACTCCTGGCCTCATGCATCGCACACAGCACCCACCCATCACACACCAGCCGATCTCCCGACGCCCTACACCAGCCGTCACAGCCCGTTTCTCGCCCGCGGCCACCGGACCAAGATATCCGATGTCATCGATGCGTGTGGTGGGACAATCAAGAAATCCGTCAACATCTCCATGACAACTGCAAGGACACCGAGGCGACCCCCTCCGGCCGCGTCCACCTGCCACCGCCACCACCACCTGTCACCAGGCCACCGCCGCCGAATCTCCACCGTCCACAGCCCTACAGGCTGGTCAGCAACGTCGCCTGGCACCATCAAGTTGTCATGTCCGGATGTCCCACCACTGACACGACGCTGACGGTACACAACAACAAACGTGCCCGTCACAACCTCGGCGTACAAAAACGGCTGCAAATTCCACCACGCTGGTCCCGGAGTTCGTCTGTGTGCTGTGTACATGTGATGCCAAGAGGCCGCTTCGTGCAGTATGTTCATTGCGGTGTATTATTATCGGAAGTGTGGTATTGTGTCGCCTCCTATCGTCGGCTCACGGGGGAAAGTGAGGTAATGTGGCGTGGATATGGACTCGGTACCGTTACTCCCAGCCGGGCACACCACGTGCCGCCGCCAGACGCCTCGCGTATCCCACATTGCACAATCCCGCATACGCGTGCAATGTAGGCGTCGTCGTCACGAGACCGGTTGGGGTGACCGGGTCCGCGTCCTCATTTCCAAGTATATATACGCTCGCATCGTTCAGTAGTAATACACACTCTCTTCCCTGCAACACTACCGTGTGTCTCGAGGCGCCACGTCAGTTGAGCACCGAAAATGCCCTTCGACAGGCCTGATCAAGACCGGGCCCCTGTTTTACTGCCATGCCAGGAATGTGCCCGTGATATCAATAATTCGAAGGAACCGGGCTCGACGCCTGACTGGGCCCCTGGTGCACGCCTTTGCCAGCACCGGGTCCCTGCCTCGATCGGGCCTGACCAGTGACCAAGACCGTGCCGCTTCCTGTTCCAGGACCGTGTTCGTATCAATAATTTGCCAGGACCGGACCCTGTTGTGACCGGGCCCCATATCACGCCTTTGCCAGCACCGGGACCCTGCCTCGATCGGGCCTGACCAAGAACGAGCCCGTATAAATAATTTGCAAGGACCGGGTCAGGTTGTGACGGGTTCCTCGACCTGAGCGGGCCCCATATCACGCCTCTGCCAGCCCGGGTCCTGCCTTGATCAGGCCCCTACCAGGAACGGGTCCCTACCTGTAGCAGGCCCGTATCAAGCATTTGCAAGGAGTGGGCCCTGTTGTGACCGGGCCCTCGTCCTGACCGGGCCCCATATCACGCCTTTGCCATCACCGGGGTCCGGGCCCCTGCCTCGATGGGACCTGACCAAAACCGAACCCCTACCAGGAACTGGCCAGTATCAAGAATATCCAAGGACCGGGCCATGTTGTGAACGGGCCCTCGTCCTGACCGGGCCCCATGCCACGCCTTTGCCAGCACCGGGCCCCTGCCTCGATCAGGCTTGACCAAGACCGGGCCCCTGCCAGCGCCAGGTATGGGTCAGAATACGGGTCCATGTGATGCGTGCCCCTCAGAAATTGGGGGGTCAGCTGACCCTTTTGACCGCCACCCCCTCCCTCCTCTTCTCCCTGCGTGCGCCACTGGCGAGTTGTAACTGGCGGCTGACTACGTGTTCCGCTTGAGCGCGGCGCCGACGAAGAAGCCGGCTGCCGCCAGTGACGTCATCCGGCGGCCTGCAGAGTTCAAGGTCAAATGGCTCGTGTCCTTACCTGGTTATAGGGCCTTGGGTGCGTAGGTCTGCAGAGGAACTCCACACATGTATGAATGACTGAATTAACTAATTAATTTAATAATGCAGCGTAAATAATGCTCTACATTAATAATGCTCTACGTTCCGGTCAGCTGATGATAAACAAAGTAGTCCTGCAACACGGCGCACTTGCGACAAATACAACTTGCTAACGGTACCACAAAATTGTCAAGTTGTGCCCAAGGCTACGTAGTTGATGCTCCTCTATCACCCTGGATGCTACGTACTAGTTGTGTCCAGGGGGTTGTCATTCTTTCAGCCGCCATAAGCTCAATTTGCGTTTTGCTATGCAATAAAAAGAACTACGTATGTCAATTAACCAAAAATAGCAACATATGTGGTTCTTTCTTAGGCATGACGTCATCTATGTGAATTTTTTGGCGCACTGACATTTGTGGCGCGACTTATATTTGGCCTTTTAACATTAGCGAAGGAGTAAATCTTTCCCACTTCGCTGTCAAAATAAACGTGACTTAAAAACAAAATTTTATGATATAATTTAAAGACCTTGAATTGGTCTTTCTTTTAGAGTTTTCTGTTTGTAAATCAACGCAGTCAAATTATCTATATAGTCTTTAAAAAATTGCAAGTTATCATTGATTTGTATAGGAGCAAGGGATTCTACGTTTAGATGACGTCACCAACCTTGAGTTGGATTCGGTCAAATCGCCGGATGACTCTCCTGTGCCCACCGTTGTGCATTGGTTGTGCCCGTTTATACAGCCTTGGTTGTGCCCCCTGTCCGCCTGCTGATTAATTTCGTTAATTTTCCAGTTTTATAGCTATGGTAAGTGTATAATTTACTTAAATAACTAATTTAGGGGAAGCAGAAGCAGTTACAAGCCATTAATCAAATTGCCTATTTCAACTTCAATGACAACCTTTTTATTCCTGTATTATTATCAGCCATTCAGTGACTTCACTTGACAAGTTTCAAACATATTCTTGATAAAATTTTATATGATACTCATGCCATAATATTCTGTAAATCTCAGGTCTCCAATCATCCAATGTTCTTCCCATTATCAGTACTTCAACTTCAGTGTTCCTCCCCCATAGCTTACTTTGTGGGCTAGGGGCTGTTGCAATGTGAGACCCAGTGATAGCCTACGTTATGCTACAGTATGTATTTTTGGTAATACATAGCTCAATAAATCGTTTTGTAGCGTAATTGAAGTATTTTGTAGCGTACTACTGAAAATATTCAAATTACATAACTGCTACATAAGGTATTTTGTAGCATAACATCAGGGGGCGGCGCCACTGCGGGGAGGGGCAGGGGCTGGCAAATATTGCGCTCCCAGACTTAAGGAGGCCCCTTAAAAACATAGGGAGGCCTCTCACAAATATACATAAATACTGAGCAGTTCCTAAATAGATAGACAATTGGAATGAGCTTCAAGTTGCTCCTTGAAATAACAACCGGGAGATGTTTGAAGAGGAACCTAAAAAATAAGCATGACAAATTCCAAGGAGGCCCTTAAAATGACAATTGAGGCAAACTCCAAGAAGACTCTAAAAAACTACCCACACAAGCTCTAAATATCCCCTAAAGAGATGCCCGACACAAGCACCAAGATGGCCATGAAAAGACAGCAGAGACAAGCTTCTAAAATGCCCCTGAGAAGACAACTGATATATACTCCACATAGTCCCCTACAACAATAACCAGGAAAGCTGTTCATGGGATATTTCAGAGGAGGCTTCTACAACCTCAAAATTTTCTGAGAAAGCCCATAGGAAGGCGGTCAAGAAGGTTTTTGATGAGGCCCCATGAAAATAGCTGGGAAGTCCCTTTCTCAAATGGAGCCCTTGCCTTCGGTTTGCCCCTTCCCGACACAAATCCATGGTGCTGCCCTGCAGAGCATATGTTGCTGATGGTAATGTGTATCTCATTGGTATTTTATATAGCTTATTGTTAAATTATAACGTCTTATGGATCGATGGTTACATTACCGTTTCCCTGTAATTAAGGTGTCATATATTATTGATTCAACTCACCGTTGACCGCTGTCTCAGCCGAAGGTGACTGACAGCAAATCTTGCTTCTCAGTCGAGATGTGGATACTGTTTGTCACAAACATTTTGAAAATTCAAGAAATGTTTTGCAGCAAAAGGGGTGTGTTATTTTTTAGGGGTGTATTATTTTTGAGCGGTGTGGTATTCTTTGAGTTTGTATGCCTATATTTTTAACTTATTTTATGTTTAACTTAGTTTTCATCCAACTCATAGATTGTTACATCACTGAATTTGCAGTATCATAGAAGAAGTTATCAACATTTTTCTCAGTTTGCTTTTTTAATATATAAATTAAGTCTGAATCATTTGAGTGAATTAATTTTCGACGTCAGGTTCCGCGCCAAGCAGAGCTTGTTGCATAGGCCCTGACACAACCATCAGACCTCACAAATCCTGGTAACTGGCATAATTTAGAAGCAAAAGTTTTGCGTACACAAACATACCTGGACATTTAGGACAAGGTCCACCCCCACCCTCTGACATCACCTGACCTGACCTGTGCGTGTGCGACGAGTGCGACCGCTGCCACCAGCCGCAGGTCATCCTAGTCGGGTACAAATAGCGAGTGTCGAAGTGACTTGAACCCGGCCTGCCACACTGAGTGAGGTCTACCATCTAAAGCTCAGCGCTCTGCCGTCTGAGCTACAGGGGCGAACAAGTTAATGCTGGTTAAACTCGGGAGCTTGATAGCTTTATTAGTTTCTGATCTATTGCTATTGCCAATGGTCATTAGAAGAATGTCTACGCCGTCAATGTCGGGTTAGGTACCATACACCAGCAATAATAAATAAAAGGTGCCTGGATATAGGTTAGCTATGACCTTTGCACCACATACTTCACTAGTGGTGATGCTTTGTGACTGTTTTGGGACTTTCGTAAATGTCTGTCACGAAAAAAATACATGACGGCTGGTTGATAGAAAAGTTAGAAATGTGGAGGAACGAAAATTACCGTTACATACTGTTGATTTTCCTGGTATCTTTTGTATCGTAGTACGATATGTTCTAATCTACGTTTAACGAAAAAATAGCGTAATCGGTAACGTAGCAAAATATATCGTAACGTAATTCGGTAGCGTAGTTTTGGCCTAAAAACCATGCGTAACGTAGCGTAATTCCGTAGCGTAGCGTAGGCCATCACTGGTGAGACCTATCAAAATACAGAACTTACATTATTTGTTGTGTTTTTGTGCTTAAAACCAGGGTTGGCTCATCTCTGATTGACATTGTGTACCACCCATATCTTCCCTTACTTGATATACTTGATATATGTCCGCTATATGTCCGATATATGTCTTGATATATGTCCGATATATGAGTGTTTGTATATGTAAATAGCTTGTACTGCACTACTAGAGTTGATGATTCTAGTAAAGTAAAAGAAGTAGAATCAATCTGGCTTGACATTAAAATTGGTACAGGAAACAGAGGAAGGTTGAGGATAGGTGCATTTTACAGACCAGGGAATCTTCCAAGGAACTCCCAAGCTGAAACAGACCAAGATATTTGTGAGGAAATACGTAGGAACTTTCGGGCTCAGTGTCTTATTATGGGAGATTTTAACTTAAGAGGATACGAAAGTATAGCAGAGGAAACAAATGAGTGTAGGTTGTATAGGCAAATCTTTGAAGAGGAGCTTTTCATGCATCAGTTTGTAACAGAGCCAACCAGACATTGCTCCATTCTAGACCTTGTATTCTCAGACAACAGTGATCTAGTTAGTGACATAAGTATTTGTGCAGGTCTAGGAACCAGTGATCACAATATGGTTAAATTCAATATCTCATCAGAAATGAGGCCCAAAGATAACCTTATTATGGTTCCAAACTTCAGCCGGGCTGATTTTGATGGTATTAGAAATGACCTCGCACAGATAAAATGGAACGTTGAGTTGGCAGGTTTAGATGCATGTGAGGCCTGGAATGTTTTCAAAGCTAGATTAAGCCAAATTCAAAATCGGCATATACCCCTCAGGCACAAACGTAACAGAACCAAGGGCAATCCAGTTTGGCTTACCCCAGAAGTAAGGAGTGCTATACAAGCTAAAAGAAGTGCATTTGGCATTTTGAAGGGATCTTCACTAGATATAAATCAGAAGGCCTACCAGAATGCAAGAAATTCAGTTAAGAAAAAGGTCAGAGCAGCTAAAAGGGCAAAGGAACTTGATTTAGCTAGACATTGTAATGCAGATAGTAAGAAGTTCTTCAGTTTTTATAAGTTAAGTACAGTTTCCAAAAATATAGGTCCATTTAAGGTAGATGATGTGTTAGTTAGCAAGGACAGTGAAATGGTTGAAGTGCTTAATGATCAGTTTCAATCTGTCTTTACTATCGAGGACCAGAGTAGTATTGCAGCACTTCAGCCTGAGCTAGAGACAGAGGAGACTATAGGGGAGCTAGGTGGCATAAGTAGTGAACTTGTTCTAGAATATCTAAAGAAAGTAAGGCCTAACAAGGCAGAAGGACCTGATGAAATCCATGCTAGACTTTTAAGAGAATCCGAAAGGGAGTTGTCAGTTCCATTAGCCATAATATTTTCTAAATCACTTGCAGATAGTAAAATTCCACTTGATTGGAAAAGAGCAAATGTTGTTCCTATTCATAAAAAGGGAGATAGAAGTAAAGAGGAAAACTATAGACCAGTTAGTCTGACCTCATTAGTCTGCAAGGTGCTTGAATCAATCATCAAAGATAAGATTGTTGAATTCTTGGAGCAAAATTAACTCATCAAGGATACACAGCATGGCTTTAGGAAGGGCCGTTCTTGTTTAACTAATCTTCTGGAGTTTTTGGATGTTGCAACAGATAGCTTTGATCAGGGTAAACAGCTAGATGTAGCTTTTCTTGATTTCAGTAAAGCATTTGACAAAGTCCCCCATACAAGACTGGGGATGCAACTTAAAATTCATGGGATCAGGGGCAAGATTCTGGATTGGATAGAAACGTGGCTTTCAGGACGCCAGCAAAGGGTTATATTGAATGGGTGCCAATCAAAATGGAAGGAGGTTCTCAGTGGGGTTCCACAGGGCTCAGTCCTGGGCCCATTGCTTTTTATAATATTTGTGAATGCAATTGAGAACAGTATAGACAGCAAAGTCTTGAAATTTGCAGACGATCTAAAAGTTGTCAGGATTATTAGAGGAAAACATGATCAGGATGTTTTTCAATCAGATCTGGACAAGCTAGTTGAGTGGTCTGAAGCATGGCAGATGAAATTCAATTTGAGTAAATGTAAGATTATGCATGCTGGACGGGTTAGCAGTAAACATAGGTATGAAATGGGTGGGCAGAAAATGGAGCAGATTGAAAAGGAAAGAGATTTAGGTGTCGTGGTAAACAATAGACTATCAGCGTCAGACCAGGTTGTAGAAGCTAGGAAAAAGGCACTTAGAATGCTAGGGGCCATTAACAGAAATGTTTCCTACAAGAGTGAAAAGGTAATAACAAAACTGTATTGTGCATACGTTAGACCACATTTGGAGTATTGTGTACAAGCCTGGTCTCCAACATATGAGAAAGATTGCTGGTTGTTAGAAAGAGTTCAAAAAAGGGCAACAAAAATGGTTAATTGTCTTGGTAGTTTACCTTATGAAGATAGATTAAAGAAATTGGGTATGTTTTCACTTAGATATAGAAGGCTAAGAGGAGATCTAATTGAAGTCTTCAAATTTGTAAATAGTCAGCATTCTGGATATTTAAAGGGTATGTTTGAGTTCAATAGGGAAAATCGAGGTAGAGGTCATCAGCATAAACTCATTATGAAACAAAGTAGGACTAGGCTACGACAGTAATTTTTCAGTAGAAGGGTTGTAGGACATTGGAATATGCTACCAGGGGATGTCGCTGATGCAGTGACACTTGCTTCCTTCAAAATTAGATTAGATAAATACTTTACAGAGAAGGGATTAGTTCATAAATACTCGTGGGATTAGCCTTCTTTTATGCAGGTAGAGTAAGGTGATTTGAAGGGGCGAGACTGGTGGAGGGGGGGGGGGGGGGGGAGTGTGGGTGTGGGTGTGGGTGTGGGTGTGGGTGGGGTGGGGTGCAACCTCGGATGGGCCCAAGAGGCTCTTTGTTGCACTTTTCTTTTATGTCTTTATGTCTTTATGCCCCTGTAGCTCAGTGGGAGAACGCTGGACTTCTGACCTATCCCGGTAGTGGCAGCCCGGGTTCGAGTCGCTTCGGCGCTCGCTATTTGCTCCTGACTGGGATGACCTGCGGCTGGTGGCAGCGG